>PVJA010029510.1:0-26585 GCA_004027025.1 Myocastor coypus
ACACACACACACACACACACACACACACACACACACACACACAGATGAAAGCAGCCACTGTCCTTCCCCCGGAAGACTTACGCTCAGCTGTATATAACCCCACATTCACCATCTGTCCACCCATCCAGCCAGCTGTTTTTCAGCCCTGGGGACAGGACGCTCCCCACACGCTCTCCCACTCCCCACATCACATGGTGCCCTCGGCAACTCAAGGAGGAGATGGGGAGACTCGTGGCACCAAGGACAGCCCAACCCTGCTCCCCAGCACGTGGTGGCAGAGGCACAAGGACTTGAGTGTAGTAGGGGTCCACAGGGCAAGGACCCGCATGCGTGAATGTGAATGTACATAGCTCTACAGCGGTCCAAATAACAGTATCCATGAGGATGGTAAGAGATGTTTGCCAAATAAAGAGAAGGGAAACCACAGATGCATCTGATACAGGAAACAGGTTTTTGGGGAAATCTGCAGTTGTTCCATGGGCCAGAGGGTGACTCCACAGGGGTGTGGCTCAAAGTTGCAAAATTCATTCTTTGATTTAAAGAAAGGACCCACCAGGTACCATCAGCTCTGGGACAGTACCCCCTGCCCTAAAGGCCAGGAGAACTCTCTCTCTGGTGCTCCATGAGGCCTCACGGCCGCAACCCCTGAGCAGAAAGGGTGCTCCTCCCATGGGTTTCAGGAAGCAACAGCCACGTGGGACTTGGCTCTTGGTCACACATGGAAGCCTGTGCCAGTTGGTGTGCTGATTTTCTCTGTGCCCTCGGAGGGGACCTGTCTCCCTGGTGCCTCATGTGACCCCTGCTGCCTTGCTGCATGAAGTCCCTGGGGTCCTTCCTGCCTTCAATGAGCAAGGGGCCCCAAACGCCTGCAGCAGTGGGTGCCGTGTTCACACAGGGCAACCTGGCAGGCCTTCAGGCCCTGCGCCCTGGAGAGGCTGTGCTGCAAGCAGGGTCCTTGGAGCCCTGTGGCCTGTCAATGAATGAGTCCTGATATCCCAGTCCCTGGCCTCAGGCTGGGAGTGTCACTCCTGGGTGGGCCCCTGGTCTATGGCTCTGGAGGAAACCCCTGTCCTGTCCCTCCTCTCACTGCACCCCTCTTTGGGACAGACTGGCCTCCCAGGGACAGAGGGAGACAGGCCACCTAGCCACACCAGGCCCCACCAGCAGGACACAGGGACTGGGAGACCTGAGAACCCAACAGCCAGGAGGACAGGGAGGGACCGGGCTGGCGCAACAGAGAAAAATGAGGCCCGGAGGCAGCAGGTGGGTGCTCCTGCCCCGTGTAGCGTGGTGGGCTCAGGGCAATGTAGGTGCCACCTGTTGGAAGGCGTTGTCACCACCTGTTGTTGCCAGAGCCGACACTGCTGTGGGTTCTGCACTCCAGCTTCCACCCAAAGATCTCGAAGTAGAAGCAAATAGAACCCCATGGCCAGGGTTGAAAGGTGGAGGGTGGGGCAATCACAGGGACAGCATGCCCTTGCTCAGGAAGTGTCCTTTGCCTCCTGTGAAGGCTGGGGAGCCCCAGGAAGGGCAAACAGACAGCATGGACGGTGACAGACACCAGCCCAGCTCCCTGTGCAGGTGCCCCAGGCCTTCTGTCCCTCCTCCCCTGGACCCAGGACCTGAGGGCGTCCTGTGGCCATGCGCTTGTGCCACCCTCTGTCCATCCCTCAGGCACTGCCCACGCCACCCTTTTTTACCCTGCCGAGCTAGGCCCGGCGCTCCATCCCCCTGCACACTCCAGTCACATCACTCTGTCCTCCAGTTCCCCACAGCCAGCCTCGCTTGCATCCACTGTAGCCCGTGTCCCCAGCATATCCAGGCCATAAGGGCACACCAGGTCTTCTCACAGCCTCACCTGTGTGTGCTCCAGGCCAACCAGGCTGTGGGAAATCTGCCTGCAAAGCAGTACCTCGCACCATGGTACCTTTTGGGTTCAGGCCAGCTCCAGATACCTCAGGGACAGAGACCTTCTGTTGGGATAGAGGCCACAGCCAGGAGGGGACAGGGTCACCCACAGGCCACTGTGGCTCACCTTCACCACAGGATGTACATTCTCCCTGCCTCCTCCCCTGGCGGTCAGCACCTGGAGAAGGAGCCCCAAGAGAGATGTCCAAGAGGTCCCCAGGCATTGGCACCGACCCCACGTCTGCCCCAGATAAAGTCCCTGGTGGTGCTCTCCAGTCCCCTGGCCCAGCCACAACCGCCCACCAAGCTATGAACAAACTGAGGGAGCCCCCAGGACTGATCTGCTGGAAGCTGACGTCAACTGTCCTTGGACCTGCACCCTCATGGGCAAGACCCAGGTCTGCACTGTGACAGTCTGAATCTCTCCAGAGGCCCGCGTGACCCGGTCTCACTTGCTTTGTTCTCTCTGCTGCCATCCACTTGGACCCCAGGCCCAAAGCCAGCGGAGGCCTCGGTGTCCGCAGTGGCTGCAGATGGAGGCACAGTACACATCGTCTTGCTTCGTTCACCTGAAGCAGCTGGACTGGGAGCTGGGCTGTTTGCTCATGAGAAGCCGCACCCACAACCCCCAGTCCTCCACCCTCCCTGTGTGGCCAGGAGGCCGCATCTGTGTGACACAGGGTACACACCTCACCTCTGAGGTGCTGCCCTTTCCTGGCCCTGTGTGCTCCCTCCCAAGTGCTGCAGGGCCCTTGCCCAAGCCCAGCAAGAAATACGAGGTGCCCTCTGGGAAGCCCTCCAAGGGGTGATGAGAGGCACGGGGCTATCCCTAGAGAGCCAGTGCTCAGTTCAGCTGGAGCCCTGGGCTTCACACAGACCAAAGGATAGGCTCTGCAGAGAGCAGTCCATGGAAGACGCACCCGTGGTGGGGATCCAGGGGCCCATGGAGGCCCCTGACCCAGGCCCTGCCCAACCAGCCTAGTTCCTGGCCTCCCTACTTGATCAAGCCCCACTGCTAACTGACACCTCCTGGTGGAGTGGGGAGAGGGAGGAGTGGGGAGAGGGAGAAGAGCAGAGACGGCGCTAACAGCTGCTGCCCTCCCTACCTGCCAATTGGCCCTACCTGGGGGAGAGGGCGGGCTCACCCTCTCCCCCTCCCCATGGAATGAAGTGTGGGTAGGGCTGCCCAGCTGGGAGCCCTTAGTGCTGCAGTGGGAGCAGGTGGCCATGGCTTAAAACCTGAGGCTGGGCAGGTGTGTGGAGGGGAGTAGCAGTAGAAGTGAGTGTGGCCCTGGCTGCCCAGCTCTCCATGTGGCCCTTCCTGAGCCCTACCACGCTCTTCCCACCTCCCACAGAGGACTGGCTCCAGACAGTCTCCTCGGACCCCGAGGCCCAGGGCTGGGGAGCTTGTGCTGGAGCAGAGAAGACCCCTCTGGAGCCAGAGAGTGCAGGCAGGAATGAGGCTGAAGAAGCCAATGTCGATGCCAGCGACTCGGACTTCCTCCTGTCCTTGTTGGAATCCAACAGCCTGGCCAACAGCCCTGAAGCTGACCAGGTAGCAGCAGGCAGAGACCTAAGCATGGGCTGGGTTCAAAGGACAGAGAAAGCACTGGAGGGGAGAGGGCTGCCTGCCTGGGGAGATGTGGAAATCATAAGGGCAGAGGCCACAGGGACTTCTCCGTAGGCCTGAGCACCGCTGGGAGAAGAGAGTCATTTCTCAGAACCCATAGCCCCTGGTAGGTCTGTCCCCTTCCTGTCCTCGCCCTGTGGGACATCCTCAGGCCCACCTGGACATGCTGGCAGGAGCTGGAGGCCATTAGGCTGAAGCTGTGGACAATGGAGCAGGCTCAGGAGGCACCAGAACCATCCAGCACTCAGGCCAAGGCCAAGGAGGAAGAGGGAGCTGGGGCCAGGCAGCTACTAAGCCCCGAGACTGTGGGTAGGAACCAGGGGTCCCTGGTACCCCAGCCTCATTCGTGAACACGGCTCAAGGCTCTGAGCTCACCTTGAATCTGGGCAGACTGGGGGCGGCCTCCCTGCAAGGGCCACCAGGGAACAAGTGGTGTCACTGTGGGCCAGGCCCATTGGGGCCACCAGCCTGGATGAGAGGCAGCCACCCGGTGTCTGGGGCCTTTCCCTGCAGGTGGCCCCTTCCCTGGGGTCCCCAGACAGACAGTGGAGGCTGACCACAGATCCGTCTACGTAGGCAACGTGAGTGGCAGAAGGGCACACCTACAGCCCTTTCTGTGGCTGGGGTGACTGTCCCAGGGCTGTGAGGAGGAGTCCTGTACCAGGGTCTGGGCTAGCAAGGTCCCACGGGGGATCAGGGCTGGGGCAACTGAGGTGTCTCCCAAGGAACCAGGGCCTGCCATCAGATGCCCTGGCTTCCTGAGTGACAATCACTTTACAGAGTATACACCTCACACCAGCCCAAGGACTACAAGGTGGTCTTCGGGATCTGTGTAGAAAGTGCACAAGCTCAGGTGTGAACCCATCTCCCATGGAGGGGGGTCCCAATGCTACTGTGCTGGGTCCTGGATCCTTCTCTGCACAGAGAACACAAGGGCCATACCCGGGCAGGTGGACTATGGTGGGACGGCTGAGGAGCTGGAAGCCCACTTCCACCCCTGCGGGGAGGTACACCGCGTCACCATCCTGTGCGACAAGTTCTCTGGCCACCCGAAAGGGTCAGTGAGGGGCTGGGGGGAGGGGTTTGTGTGGACCACCCTCACCTGACTTTCAGCCTGCCTCCCTCAGGTATGCCTATGTGGAGTTCACCACCCAGCACTCAGCCCAAGCTGCAGTGGGACTGGACAAGAGCATCTTTCGGGGCCGCGTCATCAAGGTAGGCATCCCTGGGGTGTCCTCCTCTCCAAAACTGACCCCCAGGGGGCGCTGGTGCACAAAGTGGAAGCGGCAGCTGTCCTGGCCCAGAGGTCCCAAGCAGTGCAAACAAGTATGAGGGGCCCTGGACTGGAGACTGGAGATGCCCTGCCAGACTGCACACCTTTGATTCCAGGTGCTCCCCAAAAGGACCAACTTCCCAGGGATCAGCTCGACGGACCGCGGGGGACTCCGGGGACACCTGAGCACCAGGATGGCATCAGTCCCGTGGAGCAGGCCCCGGCTCCGACTGCAGGGGCAGGGCAGGTAGGAGGGCTTGGAGGAGCTTGTTGCCCTGCAGGGACTCCCAAGGCTGCCGGGAGCTGCCACAGCAGTTACACCTGCACCCTTACCCTGTGTTCCACCTCACAGGGGACGTGGAAGATTCTCCATGTGGTTCTCACCATATTGAGATGCCCAACGGGTCAGGAATCAGCAACTGTGTCCCCAAGGGACTGCTTGCTCCAGAAAGGCTGTGTCTGCAGCCGCAAGTCACACAGCTGCCCAGTGGGTGGCTCCACCTGGAGACCCTGGATAGCTGGGCGGCCAAGGCGGAGAATGAGGCCAGGATGGTCCTCAGCTCTTCAACTTGCTCATTTTAAAGAAAAACAGAAGCGCAAAAGCATGTGTCTTAACAGTAAAGAATAAATTATTAAATTTGAATTTTTTAAAAGCACAATAGATCTTGTTCTCTTTTCTCCTAATGGGGATGTGGGCTCACGCTGCGTGTGCCTTTTTAGGTGAACGCCACAGAAGGTTGGTGGGTGTGACTGTGGTCTAATATCCCCCAGCAGGGACAGAGAGGTCCCTCCCACAACTGCACCTCCACACTCCCTCTGGGCCTCCAGGATACCTGTGGCTTGGCAGCCTCACAGGCCAGCCTGGTCAGCCGCTTGGTAGGTAGGAGTAGAGACAGTGGCCTTGGGCACTCTGCATCCCCATGAGGAGGACACAGCTCCCTGAGGATGAGGCCAGCCCACACCCTGACAGGCAGGAAGGAGCCTGCTCAGGCCCCAGCTTGATGCCATCAGACACAAGCCTCTGCTTTACCTTTTGTCTCTAAAAAGGAAGTCTTCAGCTCCAAGTACCCTGTACTGTCTACATGGAACCTAGGTCCCGTGATGGAACAAGACCCAAGACACTCCGAGGAGACAGGGGCAGAGCTTATGGTGACACCAAGTGTGTGCAGGCAAAGGGACATCAAGGGCCACAGCAGCCGCAGGCCTTACAGAGCCCACAGCCACCCCATCTCCTGGCTCTGAGCTGACAGAATACTTGTGCTGGGCTACATCGCAGCAGCTGGGCCTACGTGAGAAGCCGGGGACCTGGGGCTGAGGTTGAGGCCTCGCTGAGGACAGGGCTGGGCACTTAGCAGAAGCTGGCATGGAGCTGCACCCACCCACCCAGCTTGTCAGGCCACTGCCTGGCCACAGCAGGATGAACTCCATCCTGTGGTGGTATTGCCATCAGCACGGCTGCCCCGAAGGGCATCCTGGCCCTCTTTTCCCATAGATTTGGGGAATGGAGTACTCTGCCTTGTCAAAGTCTCCAGGCACAGCTGGCCGCTGAGTGAGCAGCTGCTTGGCTGGGTCGCATCAGCGGTGACAGAGCAGGTACCCTAGCTAGAAGGAAAGGGCATGGATGGTGCCAGATGGAGGGACATCCCACTGAGGTCACCAGACGAGCCAGCGCTTGGGCCTGGACTGGAAGCTGCCTGGGAGGCAGGAGGCAGGGACTGAGGGACAGAGCCAGCTGCACCAAACAGATACCAGGCGCCAGGGAGAGGGGTTTGAAGGTGCAGACGCATGTCCCAAGCTGGGACTCAGCACAGGCCCCTGCTTCCTGCTGCCCTGTGCTTCACACAGGAATCTCCACCTCATGCTCTCAGAACAGCTGAGGTCTAGCCACACATCTGAGTCTCAGGCAGGAAGAAGCAAAGGCGAACCCCTCTTAAAGGGCGCTGGCTAGAAGTCTCTCCCCAACACCACCTACTCATGCCTTTGCTGCTGCCCTGGGGTACAAGGTGGAAACAGCGTGTGTCTTGAGTCCCACTGCAGGTCACCAGAATGTCTGGCATGGCCTGGCTTGGCCCACATCCCCTCCCTTAGAAATGCAGCTTTTGGCCGGGCATGGTAGCTCACGCCTGTAATCCCAGCACTTGGGAGGCTGAGGCAGGAGGATCAGTGTGAGTTCGAGACTAGCCTGGGCTACGAAAGTGAGCTCAAGGCCAGCCTGAACTATATAATGAGACCCTGCCTCAAAAAAAA
The DNA here is from genome assembly GCA_004027025.1 of Myocastor coypus. Lineage (NCBI taxonomy): Eukaryota > Metazoa > Chordata > Mammalia > Rodentia > Myocastoridae > Myocastor > Myocastor coypus. The sequence continues at coordinate 7,059 of PVJA010029510.1, forward strand.
AAAAAAAAAAAAAAAAAAAAAAGAAATGCAGCTTTCTGGCTCAAACTCTGAACCCAAGCATTCCTATCCTGTATATCAGAACTGGCTGCCTGCTGTCCTGAGCTACAGCCCTGCAAAGTTTTCTTTTCACCTGGGCTGCAGAGATTGGACAGTGTATTTATTTATGCATGCAGCACAGGGCCTTCATATGAAGCTACAACTCAGCCCTCTTCCTTTTACATCTTTTTGTTTGTTTGTTTGTTTTGTTTTTTTGTGGGACCAGGGTTCGAACTCACGACCTTGCACTTGCCCAGCAGGCACTTATGCCTCAGAGCTATCTCCCCAGCCCCTTCCTTTTACATCTTAAGGCAGGATCTGGCTATGTTCCCGGGCTTTCATCACCACAGCTGGCTTATTATGCAGTTTTAAAACTGACACTGCTCACTGGAAGGGTAGAAGCCCAGAGCTGCACAGAGCAGCAGCTCACCTCAAGAGCACGCCATCCCTCAGCCAGGCATACTTGGGCCCTGGAATCCTTGAAACTCTCAGGGAAGAAGGGGAAGTGGACGTTGCTCAGCAGGCTTGGAGTATACTGGGCTCGCAACAGGACAAAGCCAGGGGCTCTGGATGCAGCATGGCACAGGGACACCTTGACGGATGGGGTCAGCCAGGGGCATGAGGCCCCTGTCCCACCCAGGCTGGCACCTCTCCACTAGCTGCCAAATGACACAGGAGCCGTAGCACCTTACTCAGAAAGCCCTGTCCCTCCATCTCTGGCACAAGAGGTCACCATCTGGGCTTTGGGGACACTGACCATGAGATCCTGGCTCATCCTAGAGAAGCCCAGGGGATGGCAGCAGACTCAACTGTAACTGCCAGAGGCAAAAGCAGAGTCAGGGTTCCTGTCCTTGATGCCCACTCTGCATTGCCACCTGAGGCCACTGCTCCCAGGGCACTCCACTGCCCGGCCCCTGCCTACTGTGTCTGTCTCCTAGGTCCTCAGTACACCACAGATGACAAGCTGACTTTATCTCCCAAGCTTTAGTGGCAAGGCATGCACCCACCCCACGCGCAGCAGCTCCCTTACACTTGTGAAGACAATGACAATAAATAGATTCTCCACGCAGCTATGTACACAATGCCTCTCTCAGGAAGGGCGCAGGCAGCAGGGACCTGCTCAGCACACCTGGATCATCATCGACGTCACCATGTTGTCAAAGGCCCTTGGAACAGAAACAGTGGTCAGGAAGACAGCTTCAACCTGTCCCTGCTGGCAGAGCTGCAACCTCTCCGGATCCCCAGCAAAGATAAGGACTGCTCTAGGCTTCAGGCGAGTAAGCTCCACCCTCCAACTCAAGGCCCAGATGTGAATCCCTCCCACTCCCATCTTCTGACTCCATGGTCCCTGCACCCTTCCCTGGGAGGGTCCCTAGGTCAGGGCCAAGTCCCAGGCAGGGGCAGGAGAGCAGCAGGTGTGACAAGAGCAGCACTGTCTTTGCCTGGTGCAGCTGGGGACACCCGCTACTCTCACCTGGACCACAATGACCCACAACACACAAGGAAGGCACACAGCATGGGTTTGGCATGGGGCATCTGCTCCCTGGGGACTACTGTGGACCAAGGGTAGCCCGGTGGGTGCAGCACTTTTCTCAAAGCTTCTCTGGGACATTTATCCAGTAAGTTGCCACATGTTTGCTGACTGTGCTAGGAAGCAGAACAGGGTCTCTCATATGCCAGGCAAGCACCATGTGCAGAGCCAACCTCCAGCCCAGGAAGACACCTGGGAACCAAGCTCCTAAGCATCTAAGTCCTCCAAGAAATGGAGATGGGCAGTGACAAGAGGACATTTCCTCCCTGAAGGCCACTGTACACAAACTTAAGCCCTAGCTCTACTCACTGGGGTGCTTTGGGGGCCCATGGAGCACACTTGAGAAACCAAATGGGCAAGGTCTGACCCCATCTTCCATGAAGCTGGAGGCCTGAGTCAGCTAATTTATAAAGGGTTTTTCTTTTTTGGTACTGGGAACTGAACTCAGGACCTTGCATTTGTCAGGCAGGCTGTCTTCTGCTGAGCTACACTCCTGGCCCCGCAAAGGGTTTCTTTCACCACTTTGAAATCAGTGCTGTAGGAGCCAGGACCTGGGGCTCCCACACTTCAAGCATCTCTGTTCTGGCCAAGTAGGCCCTGTGCAGAGATGGCCACACAGACAGTAGGCCCACCTGGACTGGATGCGGTCCCCAGGGTTGTAGAAGGGGTTACACATCACATCTGTGTAGGAGTTATGCAGCTTCCGAAACATCTGAAACAGAACCCACCGATGGCCTAAGTGGTCACATGCCATGGCTGCTGCCAGGTGTGGGCCTCTTAGCACTTCCACACAGCAAAATGAGCAAAACCGAACCCACCCGCCTGGGGTGCACCTCAAATCTCCCACACTCACACTGCGAATTTCGTTGTCTCGAAGGGCCGTGTTTGAGGAGTCCACCACCATGACAAACTTCACCTTGGAGTTGGTCACGTAGCCATATCTGCACAGCTGGTTAGGAAACACTCACATACAGGGACTGCTGGAGGAGCCTCCACCTCAGGGACACTGTGTGCCTCTGGCTTTGGAGACACCTGATAATGCTGAGTCACAGGAGGTACCAGGGGGACAAGTCCTGTGGCAACCACACAGATGTGCAGCCACACATCTTTATGGTGTCACCCGGCATTAGCGGGAGCAGAGGCAGCCAAACCCATGACTCACACTCAATCTGTCTGTACCAGGATGTCAGCTTCTTTTTAATCCATTTTGAGCCCAGGAAGTTGAATACAAAACCAGTTTTCAGCTGGGCATGGTGGCGCACACCTATAATCCCAGCACTCGGGAGGCTGAGGCAGGAGGATCGGTGCGAGTTCGAGACCAGCCTGGGCTACAAAAGTGAGCTCAAGGCCAGTCTGAACTGCATAGCGAGACCCTGTCTCAAAAAGGAAAAAGAAAAAAAAAAGAAAAAACCAGTTTTCACAAATAGGCTCACCCCTCACCAAGTCTCCTCACAGTGTGACATGGTGGCTCCCAGGCCACTATCATTATGGGTTACAGCCAGACGGTTGTCTCAAAGCCTGATGTGTGCATAGGTGGGCATTTGGGGAGGCAATAGGGTCATGGGAGGGAGTTACTCATCATGATGAGTTTCTAGCAAAACGTGCATGACTGGGCCCAGCTGGATGGCTCAGTGGTTTAAAGCGCCTGCTTGGGAAAGCTTGGGCGGCTTCAGGGACATCGGTTCAATCCCCAGCACCACATGCTGCGCCAGCCCTGCCCTCAGGGTGGGCTGAGCCGGCCATAAAAATGAGTGAATAAACAAACAAAGGTTCTGAAACAAGAAAAAAAAATAATAATAAATAAATTATTTAAATAAAAAAAAAAAAAACATGCATGACTTAGGAAGTAAAGTTGGCTGCTGAGGAGGTGGCTCGCTCCCCACACCTCTGCTTCTCCACCACATCTACAGCCACTCCCCTCTGCTATGTCCAGGTCATGCCATCCTACCTGGGAACCAGCCGAGTATGAAGAGAAATGTCTACAAACAAAATCAAAACTTTCCTTCTTCAGGGTAAGTGTCGGGTATTTTGTCCCAGCAAGAAACCACGCTAGTCAAAATGTCTTTGAATTCCATACCCTCAAGGGACTGTCACAGGGACTGCCCAAGAGTTTCCAATGACAACCCAACAATAAAAGAAATGAAATGACTGCCACTGCTTGAAGGCAGGGGGCCCCTCAGAGCTGAAAAGCACAGAAAGCCCTCCTTATAGATATCCTCACTTTCTTTTTTCAATTTTCCAAGTTAATTTTGTTGTTTTTTGTTTTTGTGGGTTTCTTTTGGAGATTAATTTGAGACAGAGTTTCACTACATAGTTCAGGCTGGCCCCCTGGCTCAGCCTCCCAGGCGTGTACCATCATGCCAGCTCAATTATTTTCTAGAACATACGCAGCAATTACAGCACCATGCCAGGGCACTGAAAGATACACCTTGTAGTCCTCTGTGGGGTAGAGCAGCCCCAGGTAGAGCTCCCGCTGGTCTACCAGCGCCTTCCCCATGGCGGAGATCTTCTCGTCCACCACGTCCAGGGATGTGTGCACCATGTAGTGGAACTTGAGCTCATTCTCCGTGGGGGTGCTGCGGATGTAGAGAGGGTAATTCTGCAAGAAAGGATGGTGGTAACTCAAAGGACGGCAATCCGTCCAGCACACACTCGCTCTGAGCAGTGCAGAGGGCCAGAGTGCAGTCCACAACCGCTGTGGACCTGGGCCCATGTCATCTAAGCAAGTTAGTCCAATTTGCCCCAGCTACCTCAAGGTCTGAGTGGGGCCATCCTAGCACGGTACTACCATAATGACAGAGACAGAGACAGAGACATGCTCCACGTAAAGGAGCAGGTAGAAGTACTCTAGCCCGTGAAGGAGGGAGGTTTGGAGGCCTACGTAGAGAGAACAGGTCCTGTCCTGGGGCTGCAAGTGGCACAGCGGGGGGTGGGGGCGTTAGCTATCAGATGATTCAAACGCCACCCTGAAGCAAGAAGCCCTTGGACACATTATGCAGACGTGCACAGCGATTTGTTCTTTGAACCCCTGGGCAGGAGAGGGCGGCACGGTCAGGGAGAGTGGGCCACGAATAGAGGAAGCCCGCGGAGGCGGCTGGGGAAGAGCCGCCAACTCCGCCAGAGCGGAGGGCGGCTTCCGGCCCCAGGCATCGATCCCAAGGCAGGGAGGCGTTCCGCGATGACAATAGGGCATCAAGGCTGAACCCTGGCTCGCCAGGCTTAGGAAGCCGGAGCAGGGGACGCGGGGACGCGGGCTGGAGGGGTCCCGTGGGCCGGGCCGGCCGCAAGCCCACACGAACCTCCTTGGCGATCACCGCGATGCACACCGCCATCTTGGCCGGCCGCGCGGCGCATCACGTGGCCGACCCGGTTGTCACGTGGCCGTCCAGGCCCCACCTCTCGTCGCGTGCTGACGGAGCTTGAGCCGTCGTTGTGGCCCAGTGGCCTCGGCGCAGCTTTTCCGGGTCCTCCTTTCCTTTCAATCAGCCGGCTGGCCCCGCCTGTCCCGCCCGCCCCCTCCTGGCCCCGCCTCGCCTGTCACTCCGCGCAGACCCCGCTGTCTCGCTGCTGCAGTCTGGTCCCCTCACGTCTCTGGCGCAGGCGCCTGCCGGGAAAGCCGCGCATCCGTTTTTCCGTGGATCGGCCTCCGTGGTGGCTATGGCTGCGGTGGTCGCGGGGCCGAGGGGATGGCGGCTGCTGCTGGTGATGAGCGCCGCGGGACTAGCGGCCCTGGGCGCCCCGCAGCCCCCCAATATCCTGCTGCTGCTCATGGACGACGTGAGTGCTGGCGGGGCGGTTGGGGGGTTAACCCTAAACTCGACCCTGACTCCAGCCTTGACCCTTCCTGACCCCAACACTGACTATGACCCAGGTCAGTACTGTCCCACGGCCGTAATCCCTGTAATCCCAGCGCTGGGAGGATAAAAACAGGGGCTCACCACAAGTCCCAGCTACGAAGCGAAACCCTGCAACAACCAAATACATTTTTTACAAATTAAGTTTCAAAAATGGAGATGGAGCTCAATGCAGAGACCCTCCGTTCCATCCTCAGTAGTGAAAAAAAAAAAAAAAAAAGATGAAAACTTTTTCAGTCAGAAGGACAGGAAATGAACTCAACCTCAAAGGAACTTAAGCAAAGGCAGGGGTTCCTCCCCGGTTAAGCAGTGCATGTCTGTAACCCCAGCTTTTGAGAAAACTGACACTTAAGGATTGCTAATTCAAAGCCAGTCTGAGAAGTTAAGTGACACCCTGCTTCAAAATTAAGGGCATAGCCGGGCGTGGTGGCGCACACCTGTAATCCCAGCACTTGGGAGGCTGAGGCAGGAGGATCGGTGCAAATTCGAGACCAGCCTGGGCTACAAAAGTGAGCTCGAGGCCAGCCTGAACTGCAAAGTGAGACCCTGTCTCAAAAAGAAAAAAAAAAATTAAGTGCATGCTTGGAATCCCAGCACTTGAGAGACTGAGGCAAGAGGATGGATGCAAATTTGAGGCCAACACAGGCTACACAGTGTGCTTAAGGCTAGCCTGCACTACCTAGTGAGAGACTGTCTCAAAAAGACCAAATAAATAAATAAAAATGAAAAGGGGCTGTAGATGTAGCCCAGCAGCAGAGCACTTGCCTAATATGTGTGAGGCCCTGGGTTCCATCCCCAGTACTACTTAAAAAAAAAAAAAAAAAGAGTAGGGCACATTCCCTGTCTCCCCTGATAGGACAAAACAGACCCCCCTGGCTTCAGGTGTGTGAAGCCATCTTCTAGGTCTGGTAGCTCTGCTGTCCCTAAGCTGACCCTATGATGATTTGTCATGACCCTGAGGTAGTACCAGGTGACTCTGGCTCACCCAGTCTCACAGTCAGCTGATCTAGCTGGATAGCAGATAGCCCAGCCTGCTGAGTTCGCTGGAGATTGCTGAACTGCCCGATGGGCCCCTGGGGCCACACCAGTGGAGGATAGGTTGTCTAGCTCAGATTGGGCAGGGCCCATTGCATGCCCAAAAGGCTACATCCAGCTGAGGCAGTCACCCAGATGGCCAGGGGTACAGGCAGATGCTCTACATGCCAGCCAACAGGGTGTGACCTCAGCATGTGGAAGGCCTCAGACCACCTTCCCTGGCCACACACCATCCTGCCCTGCAGGCCAGCTGCCTCTGCCAGCATCGGTCGTCTGGACCTAGGACGGGTAGCTCCATGGCTCTGGCCCATGCGGGCCCACCACAGTGGAGGATGTATGGTCTTGCTTGGATTATGCAGGAACCATTGCCCACCACGAGCTGGCTGCCCACAGACCAGTCTCTCCCTGGTCCAGGAAACACTAGCCAGGTAGAGGTGCCAGGCTGACCCCTTCCTTTTTAGAGAATGTTGTAGGAAGGGGGTGCCCCAAAGCTAGCCCTGCGCTATGTGAGGCTCACTCACCTGTCAGCCATAGTGACCTGTAAGGGACGCTGTCCTCAGACAGGCAGGATGGCAAAATTATAGTGTCACCATCAGCTGGGGCTAGGATGATGAAGGCTGGTCATGGAGTGTCCTCAGAGGCAGTGCATGTGAGGTGCTTGTGGGTGAGTTCAGGAAACCCTGGGGTCCACCACTTCCACTGCAGCCTGCACTCCTGAGAGTAGTGTGCTCAGCTTCTGTACTTTACACTGAGCACCCTACAGCCTTACACACATCTAACTGAGTGCCTGACCTTAATTAAGCAAAAGGCAGGGTTGGGGCCAAGGGGGGGTCATCACTCATGGCCACAAGGCCCTCCTCTGCCATTCAGTGTGGGCAGTCACCTGGGGCTTTGACATTGTTTTCTTTTTTGCGGTGGTAGAGATTAAACCCAGGGCCTCTTGAATACTAGGCCAGCCCCTACAATTGAGCCACATCCCTAGACCTTTATTTCTGAGCTGGTCTTACTGAGTTGCCAGGCTGACCTTGAAGTCCTGATCTTCCTGTAGTAACTGGAATTACAGGTGGTCACCATCTCACCTGGCTCTTTGAAACTTTTGACAAAAGGAAGGATGTTCCACAGGCTGGACAGGACATGACCAGTGGTTACCTTTAGCCCCAAGGTCCTGCACAAGGATTCTGACATCTCCATTTGTATGACCAGGGAAGGCGGAAAGTAGCAGAGGAATAAGTATTAAGCAGAAAGGGATCCAACAGGCAGCCTGGGATTTCTGTCCTCAGAAAGGCCCTGCAGAGCCGGTTGCACTGCTGGCATCCAGGCCTGGGATCGTGGGTGGGAGTGGCTTTTAGCGATGCAGACAGTTGTGATTCCCAGGGGCACTTATCTTCCTCCTGGGTGTCAGGAACCTTGCTTGCAACTTGGCAGAGGCTCCCCCACAACCACATGTAATTCTTTATCAACTTCCTACTTAACGCCACATGCATATGTCATCACTCAATGGCCTAAGGACTCTGTGGGCTCCTTAAGGGCTATGGAAGGGATCCTGGCCTCCTGGCCTCTGCCTATCCTTTGGCTGCCAAACCACTGCCTCGAGTGCCTGCAAGTGAACTGTGGCTCCTTGGAGCAAGGGTTTCCATGCTCCCTACTTCCTGAGTGGCAAGTGCTGACAGATGAGCCTGCCTGCTATAAAACATCTCCACCTGTGTCCAATCCACTCCTGGTGGCCTGGGAGCAAGTTAGCAGATCCCTTGGGAGCAGATCTGGGCGCAGCTCTGCCCCCGTGGGCCTTCTTGAAGCAGCCACGGCTCCTGACACAGAAGCCTCCCACCTCCCGGGCCACAGTGGCAGGGAGAGGGGCAGGAGGATGGGCAAGCTCACCTGGACACCTCGGGTGCTGTGATTGCAGCCAGTGTCTGTCCCTCCTGGAGGTGCCAGGTTGCACCCAGCCCCAGCCTCCTGCTTTTTGGCCTCCATCACAACCATGGTGGGCACATGGTGTGCATCTGGCTGCTGGTGCTTTCCTGACAGTGGTACAGACCAAGGCCCTTTGGCCTTGCCCCGCCTCTGCTCCTGGCCCAAGCACAACCCAGTGCCTAGAGGTGCATCCCCCAGCTGTGCCCATGAGGAGAAATCTGCACAGGTCCGGGAGCTTGAGTGTTGAGTAGCTGCCTGTCCCACTACAGGGAGGTCTCTGTTGGGGTCACTGGATGTGTCCCAAGAATGCCCCAGCTCACCCGAGCTCATTGGCTTGGTCCCTGGACATGCAGACACACAGGGCTGAGCCCTGTCACTCTGTCACTAGGCACTGCCCCTCTATTGTCCAGCACAGTTGCCTTGACCAGCCACCTGGCCCTGCTCCTTCCTGCTCAGGCAGCTCTGGACGGGATGGGACAGTGGTGCCCATTGTCATCAGATGGAAAGGCCATTGCAGTGGCTTCAAACATTTTGGAAAGGATCAAACAGAATCATGTCCCAAAGATCCTACAGCAAAGGGGACTTTCAGGGTGAAGTCCAGCCAGAGTCATCCCTGAGGCCCCATGTTAGGAATGTGGCTGATCAAGAGCCCAAGAAGGGGAGAGGCAGGGTCACCCTCACTTCCTGTCCTCACTGGCACTGGACGCAAATTCTGGGTCCAGCTTTCCAACCTGACTGTGGGGGCTCTGACATCCCAGCACCCAAGTTGTCTCAGTTGCAGAGTTGCCAGAACCCAGTGAGCCTGGAGGGCTGGGAACTGAGACCAGCGGAGGCCCCGGAGCAGAACAGATTGCCCACCGCCTCTTTGTAACCACCCCACTCAGATCTAGGGCCCTGGTAAGAGCACATAGTCCCTCAGGTTGGCCCAGTCACACCACCACACGTCAGGTCTGTGTGCTCACCTAGAAACCCCAGCTACCTGCCAGCCCCTGACCAGCAGCCTCATTCCTGTCTTGATAGCCAGTCTGGTTGGCCTGAAACAGAAGCAGGCTGCCAGGGTGCTGGGGGCCAGGGCACAGCAGAGCTGTGTCCACAAGGCACTCCTAGCAAATCTGTCTCTAGAATCTCCTTAGAGGACATTGCTGTCCAAATCTAGCAGGACCTCATCACAATGCATTACATTTACAAAGGCCCTATTTTCAAATAAAGCCATATGTGTCCTAATGGGCGTGAACTTGGGAATCTGTCTATCATATCTGATGCTCTGGATTGGTCCCAGCCCGAGGCTGTTGGAGTCATAGCACTGTGGACACTGTCTGACAGGCTGTGTGTCCTTAGTGTGATGTGGTATGGGGGTCAGGGTCATCTGCTCTTGCCGGGAGTGCACTGCCTTCTTTGGAGGTCTGAATTTGCTTATAGTTCTGTGCATTGCTAGTTTCCTAGGGATGCAGTTTGTGTCCTGAGAGGAAGGCTGCCTCCCCAGAGCAGCCAGACAGGACAGAGCAATGGAGCAGAGGCCAGCAGGGCCAAGTTGTGGGTGTGCTTGCAGCTTTCTGGGCAGTGTGGGGCCATACTCAGTCCTCAGGACAGAATGCTGTATGCAGAGGAGTTCATTCCACATCTCTGCTTTTCCTGCAGATGGGCTGGGGTGACCTGGGGGTCTATGGCGAGCCCTCCAGAGAGACCCCGAACCTGGACCGCATGGCTGCAGAGGGGTTGCTGTTCCCAAACTTCTACTCTGCTAACCCTCTGTGCTCACCATGTAAGTCCATGTCACTGCCCAGGGGCCCAGCTGGCCGGCCAGTAGGGTGCTGTGCCCCATGTCCACCCAGCCCTGTCTCTGTAGGGTGAGGCTGTTGGCACCTTGGAGCCTGTCTGAGACACTCCAGGTGGACCTCCAACTCTTGAGGCTGCTCTTTGTCCCAGAAGAGTGGCTGTCCCTCCTCCTGAGTCACTCCTGCAAGAGAGGAGATGACCATAGAGAAGCCACACCTGGTGAGAGGCTGTCACTGACCCACGTGTTGCCTTCAGCCTGAGCAGGAAAGTACACCTCCACCTGTCAACAGGAAGCTGTGCCCACAGCCTAGGATGAGAGGCCAGAGGAGATGGGAAGCCCAGAAAGCACTGTACTGGTACATGTGTGGCCTCAGCAGCGTAGGAGCTGTGTGCGAGGAGCCACAGAGCTGGCCAGGCTTCACCAAATGTGTCCTCACGGTATCTCTGTTTATCACCTTCTATAGCCAGAGCGGCCCTGCTCACTGGACGGCTGCCCATCCGAAACGGCTTCTACACGACCAATGCACACGCCAGGAATGGTAGGTGCTGCCCCTTTGCACTCTGGGGTCTAGGCATGGTGGTCATGGTGTTCCCAAAGGGATCAGACAGCTGCAGCCGCCCTGGCCTGGTTGTACAGAACCTGGCTTCTGGCCTGAGGCTATCTGAGGACCCAGCCCAGTTCACTTGGTGCCCCTCAACCACCCTATCTTGCTCGCAGACACTGCCCAGCCTGGCTGGAGAAGGGGGGGTGTTCCTCAGGGAATTTGCACCCTCCTGGGTGGCAGAGACCTAAGAAAGCCATGAGATGGGAGGTTCCAGCAGGGAATGTTTTGGATGGGGCTGAGAGCCCAGATGGCTCTTCCAGGGAAGGCTCCCAGATGAGATAGGATCACAGGACCTGAGGAGAGGGAAGCAAGGAGGCTGGGTACAACCTGCGCATTATGACAGTGAGCCGCTGCCAGGCTGGGGCAGGAAGCGGAGACAGGCAAAATGCCCAGAGAGGGGCTGGGCACAGTTTTCCCTTCACCCTTCGAAGGGGCGTAGGACTTGCCATGTCCCAGCCCCTCTGTCTGGTGCTCACATACAGCCCCACACTTCCTTCCAGCATACACACCACAGGAGATTGTAGGTGGCATCCCTGACTCCGAGCTCCTACTGCCCATGCTCCTGAAAGAGGCTGGCTATGCCACCAAGATCGTGGGCAAATGGTAAGTGGGTAGGCAGAGCCTGGTGGTCATGGTCAGGCATAGCCCAGCAGAGCTGCTCCCTGAACAGAGGACCTCAGCGTGCCGTGGCTCAGCCCCGCTCACCCACACTCCAGCCATCTATTCCAGGGCTTTGGTATCACTGCACATCGTGCCTCACGTGGGAACACCAGCCAGCCACACAGAGTGCAGTCTGTGGGAAGGCACTCTACTAAGAGAAGGGTGCGGCTCCAAGGACATGGACCCTCCTGGGGAATCTGCTGTAACCTAAAGGATGATTGGGATGGGGCTGGGGAGATAGCTCCATAGAATAAGCCCTTGCCTGACAAGAGCAAGGGCCTGAGTTGGTAGGTAGGTAGGTAGGTAGGTAGGCAGGTAGATAGGTAGATAGGTAGATAGATTGTAGGAACATCCAGGCAACTGGAGGTGCAAGGAGGGAGCTGTCAGGGCTCAGCCATGACCAGGAGGTGGGCAGAACAGAGTTAGCGAACATGTTGGGCTAAAGGCTTCCTCTTGCTGGGGCCCAGGGAGCCACACTGAGACCGGCCCTTGAGAACTAGGCAGACCCCGGAGTGCCACACATACAACCCAAAGCTCTGTCTCTGGTGCCCAGCAACTCTGCCCTGGCCCACAGCTTCCCATTCAGTGCTGGCTTGTGTGGTATCCCCAAAAGAGAGGGAATGGATGGCTTGGGTTTTCTCAGGGGTGCCCACAGCTGTGCCACATACCTGCAGTGGGTGAACCCAATAGCCCCCCCGAGCCTCAAGCACATAAGCATCAGTCCATATAGTTCCTACACTGTCTGATGTTTATTTATTATTATTATTATTATTTTTTTTTTTTTGCAGGGCCGGGAGTTGAACTCAGGTCCTTGCACTTGCCAGGCAAGAACTTATTCTACTGAGCTATCTCCCCAGCCCTATTCCTGCACTGTCACCAGTGTGGGCATGCTGCTATCTGGTGCTCACCCAGCTGCAGCTCACAGCCAAGCTGGGGACCTGAGTGCAGCCCATAGTCCGAGCTGCTGATGGCCCACTGCCCACCACTGCTGCCTTCCTGGAAGTGACGCATCAGGAGATGCATGGCACCTGCTCAGCCTCCATGGTGTTCCTGAGGCAGCAGCCCTGGGTGTGCTGGGCAGCATGGGGTCTGCAGCGCTGGTGGAGTTGGGAACTCTCTGCCCAGGCACCATCCTCTGGGGCCCTGCCCACTCATTGCTGCAGGACACCCAGGCTTGCTGGGCTCCAACACCGTGGCTATGCTCAGCCTGCGGAGGGTGTGGGTCCCAGCACTTCTGGGCTGAGATCCGGCTTTCCATACCATGCAGCCAGGGCTTTGCACACACTTGGGGCTAGGGGTGCTTATTTGTTACTTGTGAGGCTGAAGTATCCCCAGGTGCAGTCCCTGAAGTACCCGGTTCCTGTTTCTAGGCACCTGGGTCACCGGCCCCAGTTCCACCCCCTGAAGCATGGATTTGATGAATGGTTTGGATCTCCCAACTGTCACTTTGGACCTTACGACAATAAGGCCAAGCCCAACCTCCCTGTGTACAGGGACTGGGATATGGTTGGCAGGTACCACCTCTGCCCTGCCCCGTTGTCCCCCAGCAGACAGTGGGAGGATGAAGCCTGAGCCATCTGCTTGGCACTGGTATCCTGGGCCCCAAGAGCACTGGCTCCCAGAAAGTCCTGCCTGGAGCCCTGGGGCTCAGCTTTGCACTGTATCAACCTCTCTGAGGTTAGAGGTTATTTTGGGATGCCTGAGTCAAAGGGGTTTCACAGCTTTGCCCTTGGCTTCAGGGGCTCAGGACCCTGTGTTGCCCAGGAGGCCTGAAGGCCATAGCCTCCATGTGGAAAGGGGCACTGGAAGTAGCCTGATGGGGATAAGAGGAAGTCACCTCAGAGGATGGGGTACATGGCCATCTGTAGCACTGAGTCTCTGCGATGACCTATGTCTTTCTTTAATTGCTAGTTTAATATTTCTTTTTTAAGTGTGCATGGGTGTAAACTTCACTACTGGACCAAAAACCTATACTAATCATTGCCTTTTTAAAAATTATGCCTTCAAGTCAGCCTGTACTCCCAATTATCCAAGATATTGAGGCAGGGGAAGCCCAAGTTTAATGGCAGCCTAGACATTTAGCAGGACTCTGTCTCAAAATTAAAAAGGGGGGTAGCTCAGTGGTGGAACACTTGCCTAGCACTCGTGAGGCCAAGTCCCAGCCCCAGCTCTACAGAGAAGCCTTTCTCAGGTCTCACTCCCTTCACACACAGCTCCCACCCTGGGCTTCCGTGTGTCTGGGAGTCACATGACCACCACCCCAGTCAGTGTTGGACATTTTCATCCCTTGGGAAGCCTTGCCCTTTGTTACCCCTCTGACCCAAGTAATCATCTTCATGTGCAGGGCTCTCGGGCCTTGCCCTGACAGGACCCGCTTCTGGGAGCAGGCAGGCTTCAAATGGAACATTCTAAACAAGGCAGGGACATCAGAGAGGGACATGTTTTCCATCTGGATTGTGTTTTCAGATTTTATGAAGAATTTCCAATCAATGTGAAGACAGGGGAATCCAACCTCACCCAGATCTACTTACAGGTGAGGGGCTGGGCAGGCCAAAGGTAATGAGGTAGACAGGTGAGTGGCTAGCAGGTGGGACACAGGGCACAGAATGACGGCCAGTGCCCTCTAGGAAGCCCTGGACTTCATCAGGCGGCAGCAGGCTGTGAAGCGCCCATTCTTCCTGTACTGGGCTGTGGACGCCACACACGCACCCGTGTACGCCTCCCGGCCTTTTCTGGGCAGCAGCCAGCGTGGGCGGTGAGCACCTAAAGCAGTTTGGGCCTCGGGCTCCCAGGAGGGTGAGAGGGGGCTGCACAGCGCTGTTGGCTCCGCGCCCACGGGTTCCCCTCAGCAAGGGCCAGCCTGTGCCCTGTACTCCAGGATGCCTCTGGTGTCCTGATGGGCTATCACCATCCCCAGGTATGGGGATGCGGTTCGCGAGATCGATGACAGTGTGGGGAAGATCCTGAACCTGCTGCAGACCCTAAGCATCGCGGAGAGCACCTTTGTCTTCTTCACCTCTGACAACGGTGCCGCCCTCATCTCTGCTCCCAGCCAAGGCAGGTGCCTGGGGTCCAGGAAGCAGCCATGTCGTAAGCCCCCCACAGTAGCGGCACCAGGCAGGGGCTTGATATCATGGTGCCCCAGTTGGGGACCCTCAAGGGCTGTGAGAACCGGACCCAGACTGGCTGCATGTGCCAGACCTCCCAAGGGCATCCCCCCCGCCCCCCCGCTGGCTGGGACCCATTCACAAGGGAAAAGCCTGAGTCACTAGGAGGCAGTCAGGCCCACATCTCCATAGGGACCAGAGGTCCCTGTTCCCCTGGGAACTTGCATCCAGAGCCTCCCACGTAGGAAGCCCGACAGTTGCCCAAGACCCAGACCTGGCCTGGTCCTTTGTCCCTGCAATGAGCCTCTGACTCTGGCATGGCCTTGGAAGAGAGGATGGGAAGGTGGATGGGCCGGGCCTGATAGGTGGTGGCTCCCCAGGTGGCAGCAACGGCCCCTTCCTGTGCGGGAAGCAGACCACATTTGAAGGTGGGATGCGGGAGCCTGCGATTGCATGGTGGCCCAAGCACATCCCTGCTGGCCAGGTGAGTCAGTACCACCGTGCTGGCTGGTGCCAGTAGCCATGGGTACAGCAGTTCTGAGGGACAGGCGTCCTGGTGCATGGTGCTACCAGAATTGAGAGTGGCACAGGCCAGCTGGATGCGTGGTGTTCATCAGTCACAGGCTGCACGCAGGTGACAGTGGTGGGCACAGTGTATGTCCTGCTGTATCGCCAACCTAGCATAGCAGGCTTGACCTGTCCATCACCCATAAGTACAGCTCCCAAGCCTGGCACTGTGTACCTGCCCACTGTTCTTCCTTTCTGGTCTTTCCTGGTCTCATGGGGGCAATGTTCCATGCCAAGGGCAGCTCTTTTTTTTTTTTTTTTTTTTTTTTTTTTTGTCTTTTTGAGACAGGGTCTTGCTATGCAGTTGAGGCTGGCCTTGAGCTCACTTTTGTAGCCCAGGTTGGTCTCGAACTCACACCAATCCTCCTGCCTCAGCCTCCCAAGTGCTGGGATTACAGGCGTGAGCCACCATGCCCGGCTAAGGGCAGCTCTTTACTCCTTTAGTGGTGTGTGGGGAACCCAAAGTCCCCACACACTTGGGGGATAGCACCCCATGGCCTCCTCTGGCAGCTTAGAGGCTCCAGAGCAGAACCTCGTTTCCTAATGGCCCATCCTCTGGGCAGCTGTGCTCCCAGCCTCTCTGACCCCACCTGATTCTGACCACGTGGCACAGGCTGCCGGAATCTGGACAAGCAGCATGGCCTGAGGCCTCTAGTGAGTTGGCCGCATCCATTGCAGGTGAGCCACCAGCTGGGCAGCATCATGGACCTTTTCACCACGAGCCTGGTCCTCGCCGGCCTGCAGCCACCCAGTGACAGGGTGATTGATGGCCTCGACCTGCTCCCCGCCATGCTGCAGGGCCAGCTGACAGATAGGTGGGTGCCAGTGACATGCACCTCTGTCCCAGCCCTCCTGGTGGCCACAGCTGGTGCCTGCGCCCTCCCTCCCTCCCTCCTGCCCTCCCTCCCTCTATCTTTCACTCACACATACTCAGGCTCACACCCATACTCTCCCTGTCCACCATGACCTGACTGCTCTGTGGCCTCAGCTTCTGAGTGAGGGAAGGACAGGCTGTCCCACCCTGTGCCTAGCCCTGCCTGACATTCCCTCTGCAAATTTAACCCCCTCCATCTGTGTCTGCCCTGTTTTGCTCACACAGACCAAGTTCTGGGCACCTGTGAGGAGCATAGATTCAGAAAGCTAAGAACCATAACGGAAAGTAGAAGGAACATGGAGAGCTCCCTGAGACGCCTCATGGTGGGGAGGCATGCAGGACCGTTTGCCCTTGATTTCGGAATTGCTTATTTTTGTCTTGAAACCTGGCCTAAGAGCTTGGATACTGTTGAGGAGAGAAGGTGCTTTGCCAGGGTCCAAGTCCCAGAGAGTGTGCTGTGGGCCAAGCCCTGTGGCCTCATGGGCCACACTTTGCATCTTTGCTGGGGGGGGACCTATGGTGGAACCCTGGGCCTGGTGCAGGTGGGCAGGCTCTGCCCTGAGCCATCCCAGCCACTTTCCATGCGTCTGGATAGCCCCATCTTGCCTCAGTCACCCTTGTAAATGTCCCCTGAAGCCTGGCACACTGGCCATGCACCCACTGAGTCCCCCACCCCAACCTCAGGCTAGGCTTGATTCTGCTTTTCCTCCCCACAGGCCCATATTCTATTACCGTGGCAACACCTTGATGGCTGTCACCCTCGGCCAACACAAGGCCCACTTTTGGACCTGGACCAACTCCTGGGAGGAGTTCAAAAAGGTACAGGGCTCAGGTGCAGGCTGGGTGAGGCTGGGCAGTGTTTGTGTCCACCCCAGCACAGATGCTGGGACCAGGCTGGGGACTAGGATG
Source organism: Myocastor coypus (assembly GCA_004027025.1). Lineage (NCBI taxonomy): Eukaryota > Metazoa > Chordata > Mammalia > Rodentia > Myocastoridae > Myocastor > Myocastor coypus. The sequence continues at coordinate 23,927 of PVJA010029510.1, forward strand.
CTTCTGCTGCCCTCTGTTTCTGGAATACCCAGGGCTCAGACAAGGTTGGGACGCTGCAGGGACATCTGTCCCCTCTTAAGGACACCTAGGGTGCAGGCCCAGGGCTGGCGAAGAGGTGCTGTATCATACAGTGCTAGCCAGGGTGTGGGGGAAGTGGCTCCCCCTCCACTGCCCAGGCCACCACAGAGCTTCTCTCTAGTGTGCCCCACCCAGCCTCTTGGCTCACCAAGGCCTGTGGGTGACATGAAAACCCTGCTAATTTGCCTTCCCTGAGCAGAAAATTAATGTAAGTTCATGAGAAATGTAAGTATGAGAATTGCAAACTGGCCCAGGAGTTGGGTGAGAGCAGGGAATACGTGGGGCTGGGCCAGGAAGTGGGCTTGGCCTGGGAGAATGAGGTGGACTTGGAGCTGCCTGTGGAGCTGGGGCTGGAGGTCACCAGTGCAGGACCAGAAGCCTCAGGTGTGTCCAGGGCACTGCTGCTGTCTTCCTAGCTCCTGTACAGTCACCCCCATCCAGTCCTTCCTAGCCCTGCAGTTGCTATCCTGCCTCCAGGGGCCAAGGGCTGAAGGAGCATTGCAGTGGGTAATGTGGGCAGCGACTGGCCCTGAGGCACCCTCTGCTGGCCCGGGGGCCCTGGGAGTCTGCATTGGTCCCTCCCTGGCTCCCAGCTACAACTGGGCACATAGTAGCCTTCTGTCCCTTTGGCTTCTTAGGGCCTGCTAGGGCCAGGTACATCCAGGAAGGCTCCCCACCACATCTGCAGAGGTCTGAGAGGGTGGAGATCAGGAGAACCCACCCCAGGGATCCAGCCCTGTCAATACCTTCCACCATTGTGTCCCTCACATGACCCTTTCCTCCTGGCCTGGTGCTGGGGTCAGGACTGGTGAGGGGAGGAGGGAAGGAGCCCGCTGACAGCTGGGGGACCAACTTCATGGCTAGGTCAGGTCTTTCCTCTTCAGAATAAATGGGATGGGGATCCAGCCAGCACCCACTGGGGGGACCACAGTGGGGACTGAGCACCTGATGTCCTGCTCAGAGCCACAGCTTCTAATACTGCCAGCCCTCCTTGCCCTTTCAGCTTGAGACCCTGCACTGCTTTGGCGGTCATCGTCCCCACTGTCTGTGCTATGGCCTGCCTACGTGCCTGGGGTCCTGGTGCTATAGGCCCACCACACACCTGTCATGGTGCCTAGCTGCAGCTGACAGTTCACTCTTCTGTCCCATGGTAACTGGTGGCTAGTCACATTCCTATATCACATGATCCCTGTGAAGACTCCGACAGTGCTGTGTGACCACACACAGGATGTTGGACCTGGCCAAGTGGCCTCTGAGCTCCTTGCCTGCGTTGGTCTCTACCATCATGCCTATGCAGTCAGCACCTGGCCTCCAGCCATTACCTGTGGCCCTGCTCTGGGACCAGGTTACCCTCCCCCACCAGACTGCTCCTGGAGGGCAGTGTCATGAGCTGCCAGGCTGGCACCCCTCGGACAGCACAGTCCTGAGAGGCATCCTGCACTAATTGCTGGGTTCTCAATAACAGCTTATTTTGGGCCCGGCAGGATGGCTCAGTGGTCTAAAGCGCCTCCTTGGGAAAGCTTGGGCGGCTTCAGGGACCGCGGTTCGATCCCCGGCACCACGTGGTGTGCCAGCCCTGCCCTCGGGATGGGCTGAGCCAGCCATAAAAAAAAAAAAAAAAAACAAAAAAAACAGCTTATTTGATTTGCTTCCAAATCACAGTCTGCGTCTTTGTCTAGACTTGGACACTGCTCTGCCTGGCAGTTTGTGTAACAGGTGGTGGCTCCCACCGTGTGGGCCACATGCAGGGTGCTTAGGAGGGCACTGGCACCATCTGGAACAGCTGATCACTGCTCTGGAGCCCTCCTGGTGTCTGTCCTTGGATGCAGGCTCTGCAGCTCAGTGTAAACAAGAATTTCATGGGTGTCTGGTCTCTGGCTTTATTGGAAGCAGAACAGTAACTGCTCCCTGGCCAGCTGTCAGCACAGCCTCAGGGTGAGCAGCCCCATACCCCATACCCTTGGCAGGCCTGTAGGCACCAACTCTACTCAAGCCTGGTCCTGCCTCACGCCTCCCCTTGAGGCTGCTGAAGGTGTAGGTGGCAGGAGGTTCCCCCGTCCCAGATCAGGGAGTCCCAGGCAGCCAGACAAAGCTTGGTGAATAGGGTTACATGCATGGTCTGCCATGTGGGCATCAGAAGTCACAGTGGGCAGGGCTGCCTGGGCAGGTACTGAGGGTACTACAGCTGCAGGCCTGAGCCCGAAGATCTTAGCTTGTTGCCTACCTCTTCCACTCTCTCTGTCTACCAGTGTACACCGACTTTGGCTCCTTTGACATCCTTGCCTTCCAGTGTATATGTCGGTCAGGGCTGTGCCCTGATCGCCCCGCCTTGTACCTCCTCCTGCCTAGTGATGGTTCGTCCAATCCTCCATGGGCACACAGGTGATTAACAGTGTCCTGCTCTGAGCCAGGCGTGGTGGTGCATGCCTGTAATCCCAGCACTTGGGAGGCTGAGGCAGGAGGATCGGTGTGAGTTCCAGACCAGCCTGGGCTACAAAAGTGAGCACAAGGCCAGTCTGAACTGCATAGTGAGACTCTGTCTCAAAAAGACAAAAAAAAAAAAAAAAAAAAAAAAAAAAAC
>PVJA010029511.1:0-26592 GCA_004027025.1 Myocastor coypus
TTTTTTTTTTTTTTTTTTGTATTGGGGATTCAGCTCAAGACCTTGTGCCTGTCAGGCAGGCACTTATGCCACTGACCTATCTCTCCAGCCCTGTCCCTTTTTTTCTTTTTCAGACAGGGTCTCACTATGCACTTCAGTCTGTCCCTGAGCTCATTTTTTAGCCCAGGTATTCTCACACTAATAATGATCCTCCTGCCTCAGCCTCTCAGATGCCATTATATCTGGTCTAAGTTTCTGTCATTTTTTTGTGTGTATTGTAGGTTTTCTTTTTTTTATTTTGAGGCAGGGTCTCAATGTATAACTCAGGCTGGCTTAGCACTCATGGTAGTCCTCCTGCCTCAGCCTCCCAAGTGCTGGGATTACACTTGTAGTTTATTCTTTATATTCTGCAAGTTAAAGCATTAAAATAATTGTTTCCTGTACTGACTGGAGGCAGTCCCCTTGGCAGATGGCACAGGTACAATTTTAAGGCAGCTTCGTCCCCAAATGCTGTTGCTAAAGAATTGCATGGAATTTTGCTTGATTCCTTGTTTTTATTTTTAGTTATTTCCCAAGTATCAAAGAAGTTAGAGGACCATTTTAAGTGTCTCTTTTCTAGAAACCACAGCAAATAATAAGACAATAGAATACTTTAATGAAAATAGTATGGGCATATTCTCAGGTAGATGTATTCAATGGGGATTTACATTCTGCTAGTCTAAAACCTTTCAGTTTCTTTATTTTGTCACAAGTAAATATTTTAGTTTCACAAATCCTAAAAATTATTTGCTTTCTTTTTTCTAATGACAGATCATGATCAGGAGCATTTTTTTGTTTCTGGATAGAACTTACGTTCTTCAGAATTCAATGCTACCTTCCATCTGGTAAGGATGTGAGGAAATAGTTATGAGTCCTATGAAGATATGTTACAAATTGTAGTCTAAATTAAGTTACTGAAAGAGACCAAGTAGTACTGTGACTATTTTGAAATTTCCCATTTGGCTTCTAGCCTTTCATATAACAAGTTACCATCTCAATTGTATTTTTGCCCTGAGCATATTAAGAAGTTTCTTCTTTAGCAAGAGGCTTAAAATTTGCTCTAGAATACCAGTAAAGAATCATTTTTGCTGAACTTTTTTTTTTTGTCTTTTTGAGACAGGGTCTCATTATGTAGTTCAGGCTGGCCTTGAGCTCACTTTTGTAGCCCAGGCTGGTCTCGAACTCACACTGATCCTCCTGCCTCAGCCTCCCAAGTGCTGGGATTACAGGCGTGGGCCACCACACCTGGCCTTTGCTGATCTTTAATAATTTAGCTCTTTAAATAAGTAAAAATAAAGATAACTTTAAAAAAATTTTGTTGAGTCAGAATTACCCAATACAAGTTGCTTGGCTCAAGAAAAAAAAAAAAGATTTTACTCATTTTTCCGGAGTGTGGTGGTCCATATGTTTTACCTGAGCACTTGAGAGTCTGAGACAGGAGGATTGCTGTGAATTTGAGGCCAGGTAGAATCCCATAGTAAGTTCAAGGCTAACCTGAATTACACAATCAGGCCCTGTAGTAAAAAAATGTTTACTTACTCTCTTGTAAAAATATTACAGGGAAGTCTGTGCATACACAAAATTAGCACAGTATGGTGAACTCTTCTCACTGCTTATCTAGAATGTATCTATAGCAGTGATCAGAGTTCACTGGTTTTGGAGTATTAAAACCAGGTAATATATTACTAAATAAGCTTTCAATGCCAGTACAGTAAAAATTATTTTGTGTACTAGAAATAACATCTCTAGATTTGACCAAGGAAAAAACCTACCAGAGGAAGTAATACAGTAGAACTTAGGGAGAAAGACAAGCATTTAGCTTTAGTTCTCATTAATCATAGAATGTTTAGTTCTAATTAGATAGTTTCTGGTATGTTTTAACCTAATATGTATTCAAAAATGTGGATTTGGGACCTGTGAGATACCTCAGCAGTCTAAAGCACCTGCCTGCTTAGGATAGTTTAGGTAACCTCAGGGACCTTGAGTCAATCCCTGGCAACACATGCTGTGCCAGCTGTACCCCCAGGGCAGGCTGAGCTGGCCATTACATAAATAATTAAAGTTTAAGAAATTAGTAATTTTTTTAAATGTGGATTTTATTCTTTTATAATTGGAGCACTAGATAACATAAGGTAAGAAATTAAGCCTCTATAGAAGTGCTATTGTCAATTAATTTAGACTATATGTTTTATATTTTAGGGATATGGGACTGGAGTTATTTAGGGCTCATATTATAAGTGATCAGAAAGTCCAGAATAAAACAATTGATGGCATCCTTCTCTTGATTGAGAGAGAAAGAAATGGTGAAGCAATCGATAGAAGTTTACTTCGAAGTCTTTTAAGCATGCTTTCTGATTTGCAAGTAAGTTACTTTACTACCTATATAGCTGATTGCTATCCCTTGTTTGATGATTAAAACCTGCCCTCTTCTAGGCATTTGTTAATGTGAAGAACATGCTCAGGAATCTACATTCATGGTGCTGTTCACATAAAGAATGTTCAATAAATACTAAATAAATCAACTCCTTTATTTTACCTCTCTTCCTAGATTTATCAAGATTCTTTTGAACAACGGTTTTTGGAAGAAACTAACCGGCTCTATGCAGCTGAAGGCCAAAAGTTAATGCAAGAAAGAGAGGTATTTAAAATTCATGATTAATAAGTGTACTGTCTCACAATAAACCTTACTTTGTAGAACATAAATTCCCCTTTTTATTTATCTTCACAACATTATGATGTTCTTCTGTCACTTAGGTGCTTCTTTCTTTTCTTTCTTCTTAAAGGCTAGAATTCTGGATCGTAAACTACCTGTAATTTTACTTATGATTCAACCCTGTCACATTTGACAGGGCTACTCCCAGAATCTTTTGTACTTGACAGTTTCTGAATGATTTATGGTGGGGAGGAAAAGAATAATATAAAAAACTATCTTTGTAGGTTCCTGAATATCTTCATCACGTTGACAAACGTCTAGAAGAAGAAACAGACAGACTTATTACCTATTTAGATCAGACAACCCAGTAAGTATTATATGTTCTGTCTCATAGTCTTACAATGTTATTAAATGACTTACAGCACTTTAAGCATGTTACTATTTTTAAGTATTATTTAGACTTTAATGGTTGTTTTCATAACATAAATTTCAAGTTACTGTTTTCTCTACCAAATTAGATTTATTCAAGGATTTGATTATACATTGTGTGTTCAGGGCTTTTTTGTGTGTTTTTGAGGCAGGGTTGTATGATGCAGTTCAGACTGGCCTTGAGCTCACTTTTGTAGCCCAGGCTGTTCTTCACCTTGCAGGTATCCTCCTGCCACAGCCTGTCAAGTGCTAGGGTTACAGGCATGCACCACCATACCTGGCTTATAATTTTAAAATAGTATTAGAGGCAGATGTGATCCTAAAAATTTTAGGCTGATTAAAATTGAGTATTCATAGGAGAAGCTGTTTCTGTACTTTTCTAAATATTAGCAACTAAGGTGTCTCTGTAAGCAGCATAAATAGCATCTTTTCCTTCCTAATGAAAGCAGAGAAACTTGGAAAAGCTAGTCACAGCAAGACTATGCAGACAACATTTACTTCACGACATAAATCAAATTATGAAATGCACACTAGGCAGAAAATAATTTTGAGTACTATTGTTTTCATGTAGGATAAGAATAATAAAACTGACCAAATGAACTATTTGATTATTACTCTCAGAAAAGGCATTACATGTTTGGAATGTCAAGTTTAATAATTCTAAACATTTTCCTTGTAGGAAGTCATTAATTGCTACTGTAGAAAAACAACTTCTAGGTGAACATTTAGCAGCAATTCTTCAAAAAGGTAATTGGAACTTAGGAAATAAGATTACTTTAGATAGTGACGAACTAATAAAGAACTTGTTTTAATATTGCCATTTAAAAATCTTAATAAACATGGGGCTGCATTTCTGACAGCCTTTCTTCATATTTATCATAGTAAACTTTATGGAGGCACCAGTTTCTTTAACTGAAAGATATAGAAACTGGAACAATCTTCTACTACTGCAAGAAAAGAAATTGTTGGGGGTGGTTGGGAATGTGACTCCATGATAGAGTGCTTAGGTAGCATGAATAAGGCCCTGGGTTTACCCTACAAGGAAAAAAGAGAACAGTGGGAATTGGGGCCTTGTTTTTTTTGAGTGTGTGTGGTACTGGGAATTAAACCCAGGACCTTAGTGCTGAACTGTATCTCCAGGCCTTTGTAAATAATTTTGAGATAAGATCTCACTAACTTGTCAAGGGTGGACTTGAACTTTTAGTCTTCCTACTTTGGCCTCCCAGAATGCTGGAATTACAGGCTGCACCACCACACCTGGTTTAAAATGGGTATACGTAGAACTTTTTAATGCAGTTGCATTATTTCATTGTGAAAATTAAATACAATAGAAGCTCACATAAATTAAGCTAATTTAAAATTAATTTCATGGATTTTGATTTATTAGCAACCACAGGGTTTCTATAAGCAGCATAGATAACTTCTTTATCTGATATATTACAGACCACAATCTGAAGTACAGCTATGTATACTAATGTTAGACATAATATTGATATTGTATGTATGAGGTATATTTATGTAAAACAATTTTATTAAGTGGTTTGTAATCTGATAAATTCTGTCACATGAATAGCATAAATGCTTTTACCAGTGATGGCCAACTTTCAGTGATACAAGCGGCCAATTGTGGCCTAGGTTCACCACCACTTGGCTTATACAGTAAACTTACTATATTATATCATCAACTAAAGTAAAGTAGGGGCTGGGGAGATAGCTCCAAGGCACAAGTGCCTGCTGGGCAAGTGCAAGGTCGTGAGTTTGAACCCTGGTCCCACAAAAAAACAAACAAAAAAAAAAAGTAAAGTAGGTGCTTTTAGTTTTCACCCAGAAGGGTGGTTGTCTATCTGGGTTTTGTTCAAAGGAAATACCTACATTACAATTCATATATAGACTACTCCTATATAGCTGAAGCCAGTATAACAATAATAATTTTAACTTAAATTTTTATTAAAATATCTGGCCTTTTCTGTTTACTATATCTTAATGCCAAAATGTTTCAAAATTCAGGTTTAAATAACCTCCTTGATGAGAACCGAATTCAAGATTTATCTCTCCTGTATCAGCTCTTCAGCAGAGTTCGAGGTGGAGTTCAGGTTCTCTTGCAGCAGTGGATTGAATACATAAAGGTATTAACAATTTACATGTGACATCTCTCATGGTTTATGATCTGAGCCAGGCTGAGTACCAGCAAACATTTGTTGTTATGGCCACATTTTTATTAAGTAAGGAAATTTTCAAATTGAAGAATCTTTTGAGAATTCATCCTGAGAATGGTAGCTGTGTGTCATATTGGCAGTAAAGCCCAATTGATATTTCATGTGATTTCTAGTTCCAAAGCTGAAAGCTGTGAATTTGAAAAAAGGACTTTTCTTTGAATTTACAATTTGTTTCCTACCTTCAATTTTGCCCGAGAACTAAGTTGCCATTTAAAAAAAAAATTCAAATCTGACTTCTCTAAAATTAAGGAAAAGATGAGTGTGGTGGTACACACCTATAACCCAAGCACTCTGGGAAGTTGAGGCAGAAAGACTGCAAGGTCAAGCCCTGTCTGAGCAATTTAATGGGACCCTGTCTCACAATTAAAAAGGGCTGGGGATATAGATCAGATAGACTCAGGGTTTAATCCCCAGCACTCGAATGAATGAATGAATGAATAAATGAATGAATGAATGAATGAATATGATCCTAGAGGGTTCTAATAATATTGTTATGTATTATAGAAACATAACACTATATTCTTTACTATTCATTCCTATTTTTGTTGTTATAGATGAATGGAATCAGTTTGACTATTTTAACACTTTATGTTTTCATTCCTTTACTTCATAAAGTCTTAATATTTTAGGATCATTAAATCCATATGCCAAGTTAGAATGTGATTTTGGTATCATTTCCATTGTAGGTAATGAAGTCCTGTAAAGTGTGTCAAATTTTTTTTCTAGGCATTTGGGAGCACTATTGTTATTAATCCTGAAAAGGATAAAACTATGGTTCAAGAATTGCTGGATTTTAAAGATAAAGTTGACCATATAATTGATATCTGTTTTTTGAAAAATGAAAAATTTATCAATGCTATGAAAGAAGCGTTTGAAACGTTCATTAACAAAAGACCAAATAAACCTGCTGAACTTATAGGTATGTTTCCAATCTTTTTGCTTGTTCTTTAATGTTCTTTTATTCTGAAATGCTCAGTCTGAAATTTTGATAAGATTGTACTATATCAGTCCATTGTTTGTTTAGGGTCACTTAGCTGGTAATACCAAATCTGAAAAGTGTCTGTACAGATCGGGATTTAAGAAAATACTAGCCAGTCTAGGAGAAGGGTGGATGCCTATAATCCTAGCATATTAGGATACTGATTGAGGTAGGAGGATCATAATTTTAACCCAACATGTGCAATGTAGTGGCTTAGACTGTATATCAAAACAGTAACAAAAATGCATAGGCAGGTCAGTATGAAGGCCCTTGTTCAAATTCCGGTAGTGAGGGAAAAAACACTTTTAAGCCAAAGAACGTCTGAAAGCCCACATGCTCAACAAGTTTTTCTTTTTTAGACAAAATGTTGGACCTTACGTACTTTTACCCATACTAAGTTTATTTGGTTTTGAAACCTGTAGTGACTTAGAAATGGGGCAGAGTATTATTTCAACAGGCTTATAGTTAGTGCTATAATAAAGGGCAGGATAAAATTGCTATTGCCAGTGAAAAAGGAAAAAGTCCAGCATGAACATAAACCAAGTAACTGAATGTCTTTAGTGGACAGGTATGGTGTATACCACATTGCTTCTTGGGTTTTCCTGCTTATGTGTCATTAGTCATAAGAGCAGAGGAACCCTGAAACCCTGTTGGTCCTCTGCCAAAAGGATCACATTTTGTTGAAATTAACTTTAGAAGTTTAATAAATTTTGCCTTCTACTCTGTAGTACATCTGATTTACTTTAATAGAGAAATATTATTTTGGAATGGTTGTCATCAGTATAAAATGGAAACTCCAGAAGATGCTCCATGTCTTTCAGCAGCTTTCATTACCCCCACACAAAGCTATGTGCAGCCACACTCCATTTTAATAAACATCTTTATAGTAGAAATTACACTCAATCAGAAGTCAAGAGATTGATTTCAAGCTCAGGTGTTTATGATTTCTGTGACGCTGAACTTAATCTGTGTTTTTGGAGACTTAAAGAAGTATGTATTTCTGTATCTATATCTCCTCTGTATCTTTGTTTATCTGAAGCACTGAAAAACTCAGTATGTGCCACTTCTCTTTGGGTATATGTAGTGTCCAGTACCTAGCAGATACCCATCTATAATCATTAAACACATTTTCATCCCATTTTAGCTAAGTATGTTGATTCAAAACTTCGTGCAGGCAACAAAGAAGCTACTGATGAAGAACTTGAGAAAATGTTGGATAAAATTATGATCATATTTAGATTTATCTATGGTAAGTATTTATTGCTTTTTTTAGTATTTTCTTTTACAGTGGGCATGGTGGTTCATTCCTGTAATTCTAGCACTTAGAAAGCTGAGCCAGTAGGACTGCCCCAAGTTTGAGGCCAGCCTGAACTGTATAATGAGACCCTGGCAAAACAAAAAAATACTGATTTTCTTTTTATTGTCTTTTTTAATTTTTAAAATAGGTTCTCACTATGTAGTTCATGCTGGCCTTGAGCTCGCTTTGTGTAGCCCAAGCTGGTCTCGAACTCACAATGATCCTCTTGCCTCAGCCTCCCAAGTGCGGAGATCACAGGCATGGGCAACCATATCCAGCTAAACTAATTTTCTTTTAAGACAAATCTCCCAGAGAAACTAATAAGTTGTCCTAGAGGAACTCTTTGAGAATTAGAGGTTAAAATTGTATTTTATTCCTGGCATTTAATTCATTTGGGATACTTAAGGAATGTTCTTTAATTTCCATGTCCTTTTGACTTTTCCACTATTAGCAGACTGAAATTCTGCTACTTATTTTAATCTTTTGAATGTTTGGCTCTAAAGCTGCCAGTTCACTAAAGCTTTTCTGAGGAAAGGTTAATTCTTTATAGAAAAGAATTTTGATATGTCTGGTACAGAAGTAGAGCCAGTGTTCTTGAATTTAAATGGATGTGGATAAAATAGAACAATTTGTAATAATGCTGATTAAGCCCTTTAAGAGCCATTTCTGTCAGAATCTTAATTGCAATACTGAGTTTTGTGTTTTTTTTTTTTAATCTAACATAGGCAAGGATGTTTTTGAGGCCTTCTATAAGAAAGATTTAGCGAAGCGCTTATTAGTTGGGAAGAGTGCATCTGTAGATGCTGAAAAATCAATGCTGTCTAAACTTAAACATGGTATGTTTATTATTCTGTCTTCCTATTCTTTGATTTCTGAGAGGAAATGTTAGTTCAATTTTTACTTTTTTAATTGACTGCCTCTTTTGTCATTTTATGTACCTGTGCTAAATTAGTGGGGTATTCATTCTTATGAATAGTTGCAGATCATGTATCATGCTAAAATAAGTTTTGTGTTTTGTATTTCCCATTTTAAATTCTTTGCTTTTAACCACCTTAAAATATTACAAATGTATGAAAATCTTTAATAGAATGTGGAGCTGCTTTCACCAGCAAACTTGAAGGAATGTTTAAAGACATGGAACTTTCTAAAGACATCATGATTCAGTTCAAACAGGTAAAAGTGAGTTAAACTTACTCAATTCTTTAAACTTACATGTGTTTAGTTATCTCCTTGTGGCAGTGTGTACTGAAGAAGATATATCATTTATATGTTGTAAATACTTCATAGCAACTTAAATGATATTCAGAGTAGAGGAGAAAGATCATCAATAAAATGTAAGTATATCTAGCTGGGCATGATGGCGCACACCTGTAATCCCAGCACTTCTGAGGCTGAGGCAGGAGGATCAGTGTGAGTTCAAGACCAGCCTGGGTTACAAAAGTGAGCTCAAGGCCAGCCTGACGTGCATAGCGAGGCCCTGTCTCAAGACAAACAAAAAATGTAAGTATATTTGACCCACTTTAGGATTTCATCTTAATAAACACCTAGAATAACACAGAAATAGAAATAAAATGTGTTGAACTGAAGTCAGCGCCAGAAGACCTAGATAGTAGGATCAGAATTTTCCCCAGTTTCTGATCACTTGACGGTTTGTATGTCTGGAGCTTGAAAGGAAGAGGGAAGAGAAGCAATAAATGTATGAGGCCTTTGAGAACATTAGGAATAAAAAGCAACATCTGTAGTTTTAAAGATATAGATAAAAAGTTGTTTTGGAATATTAAGAACATAGATGGGTGCTTTGGGTGGACACTGGTAGTCCAACGACTCAGCAGGCTGAAGTGGGAAGATCTCTTAAGCCTGTTACATTGGCAACAGCCTGGGCAATACAGAGAAGCCCCCGTCTTAAAAGGCAACAATATAGGTGGTGGTACTGGCAGGAACTTAAGATTTTCCTCTCAGTGGTTTAGAAATTTCCTTAACAGATGGATGAGGTGGGAAATAGACTCAGACCTGATCAAAGTAAAATCACAGATTGTATAGTGGCTACAAAATAGGGTTTGTCTGTTGGTCCTTTCCTCGTTTTCTTAGTTCTTTACTACATATCAACTCTTGCAAACAGGCATTGAGGCAGGTAAAAAACTAGAAGTTCCAGTTGGCTGGTAGGGTGAGTGTGGGTTCCTGAAAGGTGTTTCAAACCACATAGGGTTTTCCAAAGGTGTGGACTATGTGATATTTTTTATGATTTAATATTTTTATTGTATAAATTTAACAATAGGACTATGTGATATTGGAGAGAGGTTGGAGAAAAGGTCCATAGCAGCCCCGCATGTGAGAAATTGAATCAGTAGTACCTACAATGATGACATGAGATTCTTAAGAGCTACTATGTGAAAATTTTAATCTTTGTACTTTTCTAGTGCATTTTGTGTAGTCTTCGTTTATTGTCCTCTTTTTGTCTGTTTTTGTTGTTTGGTTTTTGTTTTTTGACATTCGCATTGTGTAGTCAGTCTGGTCTTGAACTCGTTATGTAGACCCAGCCAGCCTTGAACTTGGCAGTGATCCTCCTCCTCTAGCCTCCTGAGTGCTGGAATTGCAGACATGTACCATCATGCCTAACTTTAAAGTCCTTTTAATGGTTGCTTACAATTTCAAGATAGTTGGTGTCTGCATGTGTTTTCATCATGAGTAGCTTATTAAATGAGTCATTATTATTACATGGAATGTATGTACTGTGATTTAAAGATTTCAGTGTATGTGTTAATCTTATTATAGTATATGCAGAATCAGAATGTACCTGGAAATATTGAATTAACTGTGAATATCCTGACAATGGGTTATTGGCCAACATATGTGCCTATGGAAGTTCACTTGCCACCAGAGGTAAGATTTACTGTCTATAATTTTAGTGATAGGCAAATAAATTATGCCTTCCTTGCACTTACGTACACAGGATGAATTAGACATCCTAAGAATTTCCAACAAGTTTTTGACACTGAAGAAAGCAATGTGTAATACTAAAACCGTGCTTGGAATGCCTGTCATTCTGGTCTTTTAGATGTGCGCTGCTTCTAATGTCACTTCAGTTATTGCTATACTCTCAAGTAAATGTGTGTTTTAGAAAAACACAAAAACAAAGGGTAATAAGAGAATAAGAGACAAGGAAAGGTGCCATAGGATTGACCTGCTACAATTTTGTATATGATTAGGTTTCTAAATTGCTGTGTAAAAATGTGCAATGTTTTTTTTTAATCACATTCTGTAGGGATTTATTAGAATATCAGTGATAGGTGGAAAATACCAGTTCCATGTTAAGTCTAAAGCATTTGATATTCAGAAAGAAAGTGATGTTAAGCTCAAGTACCAATGTTACAGAGTAATAGTATCACTAAGCTTCTTTTGTAGACCAAAAAATTAGAGGAAAAAGAAAAGCTACAAGGATAGCCAACATTTTGGCCCTAGCCCGGCTAGGTCAGTGAAGACTCAGGACCTAAGAGAACCTGTACTGTAACATCCTGTAACTCAGTGATATCCCAAGTTTTCTGTTCAAGGAGATTATGGGGCTACAAAGGAAAGTGATCAGTGACATATAGTGTGCCTAAGGAGAGTCACCCAGAGAGAAAACATTCTCTCAGGCTTTCACAGAGAGCAAATAGTCAAGCAATGGCCATGACTCATCCAGATGGCTGACAATGACAAAAGTTCTACACAATGCTCTGCATGGTTTCAAGGTAAATCCTGAGGGGATTTAATTGACCTTGTCAGATACAGAAGTTACTTGTTTTATTATATAGGTCTTGCTTCAACTTGGCCTTAACCATCCAGCAGAAAAGTTTAACCAGAAGGCATAAAAAGTAAACCCAGATAAGTATGCTCAGCTGTAAAAGGCTCAAGTCAACAGCTTCTGACAATGCCAGTTCTGCTGATAACCCACTACTATTATGGAGTATTGGACTATGCACACAACTACTTGCTCTTAGCTCAATGAGAAGAAATATTTGTATGAATAGTGTTCAGAAAAGTTATGTCTGCATATTGTACTCTAGACCGCTGAGTTATCATACTGGCTCCTACAAACATGTTTTGAAACTGTCTCATTGTTATTTATTAAAAGTAATAAAATTATATTAAAAAGATGCCTTGGGCCGGACAGATATAGTTCAGTAGAATAAATGCTTGTTGGGCAAGCACAAGGTCCTGAGTTCAATCCCTGGTACCACAGAAAGAAAGTAGATGCCTTTAAAAAGTTCACATCGAGCCAGGCGTGGTGGTGCATGCCTATAATCCCAGCAGTTGGGAGGCTGAGGCAAGAGGATTGATGTGAGTTCGAGACCAGCCTGAGCTACAAAAGTGACCTCAAGGCCAGTCTCAACTGCAGTGATTCCCTGTCTCAAAAAGACAAGAAAAAGTTCATGTCAACAAACACTCCAACAACAAATACCAGGTTTCTAAATTGTATGCTGATTTCCTCAACCCTTCTTTCATTTTCCCAAATTATGCCTCTCACTCTCCCTAGTGGTCAAAAATTCTTCTCACACGATTTGCCTGGAAGCAGGATTGCTAAATGATGCATAGAAAGGGGAGTAAGGCTAAAAAGGGTCTTTTGTGCAGGTGATCATGGGAGCCTACAGACTCGATTTTCTTCAATAAGAGAATGTAGGAAAGAGGTCAGTGATAGAACTTTAGAAAAGGCTCACATTTGGCAGAGGACAGGAACATAGGAAGGGAAATGGGTATAAAATCTGCAGCAGTGTAAAAGAGGCAGCATAGTATGGAGGCATAAAAACCATTTGCAGTTGACTGCTTCATAAAGAACATAATTAAATGATGAAGAGAGGTCAAAGGGTATAAAGACTGAAAAATGCTATTAAATTTGGCATTTATAAGATGGTCACCTTGCATCAAAGTAATTGGTGGACTCACTGGATATTGTCTTTAAAACTAAGAAATTACTATCCATGTGGTAAGTATAAAAAGGGATGGAAGTGGCATTGGATACAGAGTTTAAATAAGCCTTATTTTATTTACTTTAGATGGTAAGACTTCAGGAAATTTTCAAGACATTTTATCTAGGTAAACATAGTGGAAGGAAACTTCAGTGGCAGTCGACCCTAGGGCACTGTGTGCTAAAAGCTGAATTTAAAGAGGTAAGTGGGTTTGTGTGTTTGTTTGTTTAGACTGGGTCTCTTTTATGCAGTTCAAGTTGAGCTTATACTCACTTTATAGCCCAGACTGGCCTCAAATTCATAGGGATATTCTTGCCTCTTTCTCCCAAATAATGACTTACAGGTGTACGCATGCCTAGGAAGTAGATTTTTTTCTCTTTCATTTGCTTTATTTTTCTTTCAGTCAGGTTGTGTCAGTACATTCTAGGTATACACATTCATCACAGAGCTTTTCTACCCATATGTCCTATATAACTTGTTTCTTTTTATTTTCCATTCCCTGTTCTCCAACCCTTCCTCCCTTCTCTGTTTACAAAAGCTTTTTTTCCATTTTCTTTTCTCTTTTTTTACATAAAAGTAAAAATAAAAATGGTACAGAACTTCAAAACAAGAATAGAAAGTATATTACATATTATTATCATCAAATTTGTTGCTTAGATAGGAAAGATTTTAAAATTACCTTTTCGAGATGAATACTCTTAAAACTTAGTTTTTGTCTTTCATATTGAGACTATACCTCTTCACACTAAGTAATGACAGCTTGTCAGTTTTGTGTATATTTTATGTGTGTGTGTGTGTGTGTGTGTGTGTGTGTGTGTGTGTGTGTGTGTGTGTGTGTATTTTATGATTGTGGTCTTTTCCACACCTGATTTGACTATTTTTCAAAACTTAAGTCAGTGACCCCTTCTGCACCTATATATGCAGAGTTTACATTGCCACTTGACAGAAATCTTTTTTCTGGGAGCTGAAGAATAGAGTGGGAGTTAAGGGAAATAGTGCCTGTATCTAATCTCAGAAAGCTTCTACAACTTTTCATGACTAATCTGAATAAGACCAAAAATACATTTGAAAGAATGACTCTTTTCTACTTATGATGAGTATCTGTAATGCTACAAAGGGCTGAATTATTAACTTACTTGTTCTGTTTTAATTATAACAAAAAGATCTGCTGAAAGATCAACTTAATCTTTCCCCTTATTTTCAGCAGGATCACTCTTAGAACTGCACTAAACATACTGTGTTACCATCTCACATAGTTTTCTTATGATGATGTTAATCTGTTGTTTCTAAGGCCACTAATTGAAAAATGCTTTTCCTGTAAGAGATTAGTTCTTTGACTAATTTTTTATTATATATTTTTAAAAGATGCCTAAACATTACTGTTTCTCCAACAGGGTAAAAAAGAACTCCAGGTTTCTCTTTTTCAAACACTGGTGCTGCTAATGTTTAATGAGGGAGAGGAGTTCAGTTTGGAAGAGGTCAAACAAGCTACTGGAATAGGTTTGTATTAAATCATTCAAGTCCCAAGCATAATTTTGTTCATACCACTATGCTAAGTGCTCTAGAGATACAAAGGAATAATTCCTTTCCCTTCTTTATGGTAGAGTGTACTGGGGATTGAACCCATGGCCTTTACCCTGCAGTTTATCCTCAGCCTATTTTATTTTTTATTATTTTTTTAAGATAGAGTTTGCTATGTAGTTCAGAAGGCTGCCTTTAACTCATTGTGTAACCTAGGCTGGCTTCAAATTTATAGTGATCTTCCTGTCTCAGACTCCTGAGAGCTGGGATTATAGGCATGTACCACCATGCCTGGCCCCTTGTTTATTTTGAGGCAAGGTCTCACTGCGTCACTAAATTGTTCAGGCTAAGCTGGAACTTGTGATTCTCTTGCTTCAGCTTCCCAGAATGCTATGACTAGAGGCATGTACCACCATGCCCAGCTCTTCTGTACACTTAGTATATTAACTGTGGAAGGGATAAGGGTGCAGTGATGTTTGAAGTAATTGAAAACCATTAAATACCAGTCTGTGATGCTGACCAGAAGTATGTTAGGAGTTCAGCAAAGCAAGAGATCATTGTCCACTGTCATAGTTGGGAAAAGTTTGATGTCAGAGCTGGGACTTGAACTAGGCCAATTTTAATCAGGGAGAATGTAGATGAAGGAAATAATGTGAGAAAGGGCTTGGATTTAGGAGTGGGTATAGTGTAGGCAGGAGTCAAAGATTTTTAATTATGCCGTAGAATAATGAGCTGTAAAATTTGATAGGTAAGAAGAGTAGGGTTTGATCATAGCCTGATAAATCTAGCAAGTCAAACCTACATTTATAAGTTCTTAAATACATGAAGGAAAGAAACCTATGTCAACAGCTTACCTGAAATCAGTAGAGCAACTTAGGGGGTGCATTAATTCCTTCAGAATGAGAGCAAGTGAGACTAGAGAAGAGGTATCTTTAAGAAAGTAACTTATTTTATGGACACTTGAGGCTTTAAGAAAGTAACTTATTTTATGGACACTTGAGGATTGAAAAAGACCAGGGTTAAAAGGTGATTCCAGCTGAGTGTAATCTGCCTGTAATCGCAGCACTCCGGAGGCTAAGGTAGGATTACCACAAATTCAAGGGCAGCCTGGGCTATGTAGTAAACTCAAGGCTAATAATCTAAACTACATAGCCAGACCCTCTCTCAAATCAGTGATTCCAGAGTTACTTACAGCCTTAGTAGTATCACTACTAACTAGAAAGAACAGTTTTATGGGAAAGATAGATATAGTGGAGTAGATGGTAAAACAGGTGGGTGGATGTGTCCTTTAAATGTGGGACTGGAGAGAAGTGAAATGTCATAGAAAAATAATTGATATCTTTCTAGAAGATGGCTAGGAGAAATGCTGTTCTACAGTGTAGGACAATTAAGTCTTTAGTTAACTTGGGCAAACAGAAATTGTAATAGAGGGATAGCAGTGGAAGCTAAATTGAGTTTGTAATTATCTGTACATACTGATGAGCCACCAACAAACAATTGAATCCTCTCTTTTTAGAGGATGGAGAGTTAAGGAGGACCTTGCAGTCATTAGCGTGTGGCAAAGCTAGAGTTCTGGCAAAAAATCCAAAGGGCAAAGATATTGAAGACGGTGACAAGTTCATTTGTAACGATGATTTCAGACACAAACTTTTCAGGATAAAGATCAATCAAATCCAGATGAAAGAAACGGTAAATCTTTTGTTTTTTTCTAGTCCTCAGGCATTAGAATTATATGAGTTGATAGTGCACATTTATAAAGATTTTATAACTGTAATAAGACCAGTGCTATTAACATTTTCTGGATCTAGATATATTTCAGTATTTATGTATGGGTTTCTTGTTGGGGAGTGCACAATTGGATTGCTATTCAGCATAGCTTTATATCCTTTCTCCTTTAATATTCATTGTTAAATCTTTCATGTTATTAACTAATTTTTTCTCTTAAAATAATAAGCTACACAGTATGTCTTTAACATGACAGTTATAATTTATTCAGTCACATCATTTTTGGGCAATTAAATTCATGCATTTTAATTTTATAACTAAGACTGAAGAATTATCTTTGCACCTGCATCTTAATCTGTCTGATCTTTCCCTTAGGATAAATTCATGTAACAGACTTTGAGGGTCAAAGGTTGTGAGCATTTTTTTTTTTGTCTTTTTGAGACAGGGTCTTGCTATGCAGTTGAGGCTGGTCCTAAGCTCACTTTTGTAGCCCAGGCTGGTCTCGAACTCGCACCAATCCTCCTGCCTCAGCCTCCCGAGTGCTGGGATTACAGGCGTGAGCCACCATGCCTGGCTGTGAGCATTTTAAGTCTTAGGAAATAATGCGTTTTTTTTTTTTTTTGTTCCAGAAAGTTTGGACTAGCTTATCCTCTGTCCAGAGTATTTGAGTGCCTTCCTTTTTATTCCTCCACGTTCATTAAAGATAATATTTTCCTTCTAAAATCTTTGCTAATTTGCTTGGTGAAAAAATCTTGAGTTCATTGAAAGTGAAATTAGATATTTTACTTCTGTCATTTGAGTTTGCAAGACACTTTCATTAAGGAAACCAACTGTAGTATCCTGAAACAGATTGATTCCAGTTCCAATAAAGTTTAATACAATACTTGAGAAAAAGTTTTTATGTGGTGAAAGACTAAGCATCTTCGAATAGTTTTTTGTCTTTTTCATATAACGTCAAGAGCATATTCCCTTCAAAGATTACCTTGTCCTTACTTATGCTATAACAGAGAAAAACTGGTGCAAAAACTACAAGCAATTTCGATTTAGTTACTAAAGATTAACATTTTTACTGTAGCATCAGGATTTTTAAACTGCTTCCTAGATGCCTAAATTTCTGTTACTCTTGAACGAATGTCACCATGCATTTTGGATTTATATATTACCAAATAAAACGGAATTTTCAAAGACTGATCCTTGACTAGTTTGATTAGCTCATTAGTGCCTTAAGTCAAGCCAGAGTCAGTCACATTACAATTGAGCTGTTATGAGAAATCCTAAACATCACATATAAGTTGTGTATTAGGACAAGAGGAAAAGAAAACTGTTATTTGTGGAATTTTTTTCCATTGTGTATATATTCATAAGGTCCTATTTAAATATTTTAATACATTGCAGACAGTAATATCATGTCCCACCTGGGCATGGTAGAACATGTCTGTAATCTCAGTGACTTGGTAGACTGAGGCAGCAAGATCACAGGTTCCAGGGTAACCTTGCCAACTTTCAAGACCTTGTCTGAAAATTTTTAAGAAGGGGACTCTAAATATATGTAGCTCAGCACTCCTCAATCTGATACCAAAAAAAAAAATATCCCTAACAAATACAGATTATGTATGTGACTGATAACAGGTTTCTCTTCAGGTACAGTGAATTAACCTAAAACATTTGTTTTTAGGTTGAAGAACAAGCAAGTACTACAGAAAGAGTATTCCAAGATAGACAGTATCAAATCGATGCGGCAATTGTTCGAATTATGAAGATGAGAAAGACACTTAGCCACAATCTTCTTGTTTCAGAAGTTTATAACCAGTTAAAATTTCCAGTAAAGGTAGATACTTTAACATTTTCATATTGCCCTTGTTAATGATATAGTACATTTTCAGGAATTCTTAAAATGTAGATTAAGCCCTCAAGACCATTTGGAAAGATGTTTTAATTTCCTATGCTCAAATCAGACAAGAAGATAGAAACTGAAACTTCTTGGTATATGTAGTTTTAAACTATTTCTAAATCTTAGTGTTGATAAAGCTCTTGGTAGACTCTAGACTTGTTGCTAGTGTTCATAGGGGGTTTGTACTTTGGTAAATATTTAACTTTGTTGAACTTGTTTCTTTTGTAATATGGAAATAACAGTTGTATTCACCTCATAAGATTATTGTGAGTCCTAATGAGATTGTGGACGTAAAAAAAACTTATCACTGGACTTGGCATATGGTAACCACTCAGTAGCTATCGTTTTCATTACAACACTCATTCTCAGGCTTGGCCTAACGCTCATTTCACCTCCATCCAGAGAGATCCTTGATGCTGGAAGGTGATTAAGAAAAGAAAATAATTTGATTTTCAAACCTTGGTATCATTATTATATTGTTATTGTTATTATTATGATTATTTTTAGACAGGGTCTCACTATGCAGTTTGCGCCAGCCTTGAACTCACAGTGATCCTCCTGTCTCAACCTCCAGCCAGAGTGCTGGGATTACAGATGTGTACTACCACACTGGGTTCCTTAGTATTATTGGAGAATATTTTTGCTTTCCAATATTTCTCCTGTTTCCCCTTTTTTTGTGTTTGTTTATTTTTGGTGGCACCAGTGATGAAACTCGGGACCTTGCAATTGCCAGGCAGGCACTTGTGTAGCTGAGCTGTATTCCCAGCCCTTGTTTTGTTTTCAAGACAGAGTCTTACTATGTTTCCCAGACTGATATTCACCTCGTTCAAGAGATCCTCCCATATCAGCCTCATGAGTAGCTGGCACTATAAGGTGTGATTCTATGTACCTGGCTATTCTTCTCTTGATCTAGCGATCATTTTATTATATTTTATTTTTTGAGACAGGGTCTCGCTATGCAGTTTAGGCTGGCCTTGAGTTCACTGTTGTAGCCCATGCTGGTCTCAAACTCACAGCGGTCCTCCTGCCTTAGTCTCCCAAGTGCTGGGATTACAAGCATGCACCACCATGCCTGACTTAGTGATCTTTTTACATATGCTCAAAATGGATGCTCAAAGCAAGGTATATACTGTCAGCCCTCCGTGTCCATGAGTTCTGCATTATAAATTGGAAATTCAGCTGTGTTTGTCAGGCACAATGATATGGTCCCACATATTCAGGAAACTGAAGTACAGTTGCTTGAGCCCAGGAATTCAAGGCCAGCTTAGATAACACAATAAGATCTCCATATATATATATATATATATATATATATATATATATATATATATGTATATATATATATTGAACATAAAGAGATATTTTCTTGTTACTGTTCCCAGATCTGTACATAAAACAAAACTATATAACAACTATTGGCATTGAATTGGGTATTATAATCTAGAGATGACTTTGAAATACATGGGAGTATGTGCCTAGGTTATATACTAGTAAAGTACCATTTCTTGAGACTTGGGCGTTAGTAGATTTGGCATTTGTGGATTCTGAACCAGTCACCTACATATACCAAGAGATGACTGTTTGTAGCCATTTTACAGGCTAGATGCACAAGGGATATAATAGAATTTTGTCATCCATGAGTGAAGTGCAATCATGATGACAAGCTAGAAGCTTTCTTGATTTTTAAATCAAAATTGAGAAATCCAAGTTACTTAAAATGGGTAAACATTTAAATTTTACAGTAAACCTAAGGTACATAGATGTGATACTTCATTTATTGAGGCATTTTTGTTTAGCTTTTGTTTTGGATTGGTTTCGGGAATTTTAAATTTTTTTGAAATCACTCATTCATTCATTTGGAACAGGGTCTCTTGCAGCTAGAACTTGTAGTGGTCCTCCTGTCTTAGCTTCCCTAGCATTGAAATTAAAGGAATGCGCCACCATGCCTAGTGTCAGTGGCCAGCACGGCACACCTGGGGATCTGAGGCCAGCGTGGCTTTAGGTACCCGGGATTGAACACAGCTCCTTGTACTCGCCAGGTGGGCACTTAGACAGTCAAGCTGTCTCCCCAGCCCCAGTTTTTTTTTTTTTTTTTTTTGAGACAGGATGTCATTATGTAACCCAGGCCAGCGTCAAACTCACAGCAATCATTTTCAGCCTCCTGAGTGCTGGGATTACAGGTGTAAGCCACTATCCCCTACCCACCCTTACTCCACCCTGGCTGTTGATCCCTTTTGATGTAGTAGTCTTTTGGCTTTTCTTTTCCTCCTTTTTGCTGTACTGAAGATTGAGCCAAGGACCTTCACACTAGACTAATTCCTCACCCCTTTAAGGTTTTTTGGGGTTTGTTTACATTTTAGTTTTTTGAGACAGTGTCTCACTATATTGCCCAGGCTAAGCTCAAACATGGCTATTCTCCTTCCTCAGCTTCACAGAAGGTTGGGATTATAGGCCTGCATCACGGTGCCTGGCTTTATGTTTCATTCTTTTAAATAGTAATTGCTTCTATACAGGCTTTTCTTTCAGTGCTGGCAGTTTCACATTGATTAAAGGTAGGAAGAAAAATCAGAAGGACAGAGAAAAGATAGGTTCTACAGAACAAGCTTGGGCCAAGTAAAAGGAAAATGGAGTTAAAAATATAAAGTACACCGTATGGCATAGGATAGGGTACCAAAAAGAGCCTTTCTGTATAGCTTTAATTTGTAAACGTGAGAATTTACAGAACTAGCTTTATACTAAGAAAAAGAATACTTCTCAAACTATCATGCTAAAACTAAATAGCATTGTTTCCCTAAACTATAATGTGATCCTCATGTGCAGTTGTGGTAAGTTTAGGCTTGTATTCATTTGTGCAGAGGGTGACTAGCTCTGGGCATATCTTTTTAAAATATCAAAGTAATGGGAAATATAATGAGATGGCAAGAATGTGATAGCATAATAATGTATGGTATACAGTATAAAATATTTTTTACTTAGTTTTCAGTATACTTTTCACTAAAGACATTAAAGGGATTTAAGTAAGCCATTTTTTTTAAGTTAAAGAAATTAAATACAGTAGACCTATAATCCAAAATTGTTCTTTTTAGTGGGGTGATGGTAAGTGGACTTGAGGTAATGATTGTAAACTTTGCATTGAAAATTTCCTTCTCTTTCAGCCTGCTGATCTTAAGAAGAGAATAGAATCCTTAATTGACCGGGACTACATGGAAAGAGATAAAGAAAATCCAAACCAGTACAATTACATTGCATAGAATGTTGGCCTTGGAGCATTTGATATCATATGCAGTAGCCAATGGATTAACTAAACTATTGATTCTATATTATGTGACTGCTTTGTTTTTGTTTCTTTTTTTGTTTTATTTTGGGTTTTTTGTTTTGTTTTGTTTTTGTTTTACTACCATTGGCCAAATGGAGCAATACAGTGGAAATAGTTGAGTGAACTTTCTCTCAATGGTTAACATCCCCACTTTAAAGAGTAATACTTGCCCTTAAGAATGTTATCAAACTCTTTGCATGTTATTTAGTATGATGTGCAGAACCTCTTAAGAAAGTACTGGTTTTCATAATTCGATTTTGGAACTGGGGAAGAGGTCCCTGTGATTATTAAAGGGGGGGATTCTTATACACCATTACTTATGAAGCAGAAAGTTTATTTGCTTAAAATCTCATTTGAAGGTACTTAAAACTGCATGCAAACTTTATTTACTGTACAGAGTTCTGAATGTATTTATGAAATAGGAAAACCACCCTGGACTTGGTTGTTCACCTGTTTTGTGATTTCCCTTTGAAAGTAAAAAACAACTGTCATAGCTATTGATATTTTACTAGGCAGTGTTCTCTTACACTAAAAGGGGTGTTTTTAAAAAATGATTTGCAAACAACTTTTTAATTAGGGTAACAGTTGCTAAATATCTCATATATTCACATCCTAAGTTTTTCCATTTGTGAATATGGGATGTGTATATATGCCTTGGCCCCAGGTTTACTGTGAAGATACAGGTACTTATAAAACTAGCTAGAATAGAAAAGTTGCTGATCATTTTTACTAGAGCATTGTACAAGGTAAGAGAAAAATCTTAACTCTTCACATTACAGATTAATGTAATGTGATAATGCAAGACACCAAAATCAGCATGTTTTTAAGAATTACTACAGAAACAAAAAATCATCATCTAGTTTTCAAAGTACTTTAGATTTTAAGTGTTGTTTGGACTGTTCTGGCTTAGTTTGGACCAAGAGTAGTTTATTAACATTCCAGTTTCCTCTACCAAAGTTTTCTTTTGGAAACATCCCAAATCTTTTTTGTTGGTAAATGAGCCTTTACTATCATTTTTGTTCTGATTCTCTAAAACTCTAGATATAAACATTTTCCTTCATTTTCTCCACATCCCCCACCTTTGGAGAATTTCAAGTTTTGTATTTCTATCAAAATTGCTTGAAGTTATAAGCTGTCATAGCCACTGAACAGCTATTCTTCAGAGGAATGTTCTAAGATTGTTCATATGCGGAAAATTTCAAAAGTATTATTTTTTACATCAGTAATGTGAGCAGAACGTTTCTCCAGGAGCGGATTTTTCTTTTGTCTCTTTGCTTTTCCTTGAAAGAATCTTATCCTGTAGGAGATGCAGATATTTTTGATTTCTGTTTATAAAAATTAGAACTTCTGCCAGGCGTGGTGGCATACGCCTGTAATCCCAGCACTTGGGAGGCTGAGGCAGGAGGATTGGTGCGAGTTCGAGACCAGGCTGGGCTACAAAAGTGAGCTCAAGGCCAGCCTGAACTGCATAGTGAGACCCTGTCTCAAAAAGACAAAAAAGAATTAGAACTTCTTTAATGCTTCTGGTAACCTCATATTTCCTTGCCTATTTGGAGCCATTAAGAAGAATGCCTTGGTCCCAATCTTCAGCTGAAGAGACTTGGGACCCTCCTAACCCCTGTTGTCTTGAGTTCTCAAAGGCCTGTGGCTGGCCCTTCCTTCCTCCCTCCCTGCCTGTCTCCCTCTTTTCCTCCCTCCCTTCCTCCCTCCCTTCCTTTTCTCCCTTCTGTCACCTATTTCTTGCTAATTGCATCAACTTGCACACTGATGTCTAACTATTTATGTATAGTATTTAAAACTCCTTTTTGAGTATTCATTACCTATGATTTCTCAACTTATCCTTGGTTTCCTTATAGGAGCTCATCTGGCAAGGAATGCACCCAGCTTGCCCTCTCACCATACTGGACCATCTGTATCAGTGTTCTAACTCTTCCCTGATGGCCTCTGAGATATTTAACTAGACTCAATAGTTGCACTTAAACAATTTTTAGGTGAAGTGGGTCCTTTTAGGAAGAAACTCCTGATGTCACTTTCCTTATCTTCAAAGCAGGTCTGCATCTATTCCCTTGAAGTTTTTAATTCTTTAAAAAAGATGCCATTTCAGCTGAAAACTTCCCAAGATTATTAAAGAAGGGGAGCTGTTTAAGAAACTGAAGAGTAGTTGCAAACTACGTTGGATAATTGTGACTTTCAGTTCTGTATGAGTTGAATTTTTTTCTTTTCCTTGTGTATGTGGTGGTTCTATTTTTTTCTTCAATAAACTTTTACTTAAAAAGAGTTTCTGGGAAAGATCTTTTTTTTTTTTTTTTGTCTTTTTGAGGCAGGGTCTCACTATGCAGTTCAGGCTGGCCTTGAGCTCACTTTTGTAGCCCAGGCTGGTCTTGAACTCGCACCAATCCTCCTGCCTCAGCCTCCCAAGTGCTGGGATTACAGGCGTGTGCCACCACGCCCGGCTTGGGAAAGATCTTTTAAAATTTGAATATTATAGGAAAGTTATCAAACAACAAAATTTCGAATCTTCCTAACAATTTCGTTTAATGAATTCATGTTTGTCAGTTTTACCTTTAAAATTTTTATTCCCTATTCTTGTAGTATTTTTCAGATGATGATGTATGTGTATGGGGAGGGTATGGTGAAACGTAAGTCAAGTTTGTAAGAATCTTCAAGATAGGTAATTATTCGTAAATGTCATTTTAGAAAACTTAAACTTGTTCAAGTAAAAACACTATTTCAGATCATTGTCAACTAGTTTCACAAAGTAAATATGGAACTAGGGTAGATCTAAGTTGATTTGATTATATACACTTTTATTTATGTTTTTGTGGTACTGGGGACTGAACTCAGGACCTTGTGCTTCCGAGGCAGGTGATTATACCACTGAGCTATCTCCCCAACCCAGGTAGATCTAAGTTGACAGTGAAACATTATGCTTTAGTTAAGGCACTTAAGATTTGCTTTTTCAGTTATAGTATTTGGGGCTAAAAGCTGTCACAAAAATTTTCTAAATGTTTTTTGAAGTTACTGAGTTTGCTGAATGGTCTTAAGATGATACGTTGCTGTACTCTTGAAATTTACCATATGTGTGCATGCACAGTTAATGAAATTAAATTCTTCCATTTAGGCCTCTGTGTCTAAAGGTTTCAGAAGTTTGGCTTTTTAATCTTATACATAAATCTTTTTAATTAGCTATTTTTGTTTAATGACAGGTTTTAATGCTGCAAATGGCAGTGTTATTAACATATTTTCTCTCACATAAAACTTTCTAAAATAAATCGTGCATTAAAAAGAAAAGAATAATGCCTATGGGAATTTATATAAATATGCTTTATAAAATGCTGTCCTTTGCTAATGTTTTATTTATGAATATTTTCAGTTGCCTACAGAAGAATGCTTGTTTTTACATTTGAGTAGGGAACAGGTTCAAATCTAAGAATTTGTCCAGTTTTTTTTTTCCCCTTGCTGTTAGAAGAAAAGATGTTTCTTCTTTTGAATGGACACATAATTTACGTTCTTATTGCATTCTTAATATCTTTAGAAGTCATGTATGGTAGTAAGAAAAAGGAACAGCCAGCCAGGCATGGTGGTACATGTCTGTAATCCCATCACTCAGGAGGCTGAGGCAGGAGGAACACCATAAATTCAAGACCAGCCTGATCTATGTAGTGAGAGCCAGGCTCAAACAAAGGTCTAGGGGCCAGGGAGATAGCTCAGGGGCACAAATGCCTGCCTTGTAAGGGCAAGGTCCTGAGTTTGATCCCTGGTTAGGCAAAAAAAAAGTCTGTTATGTAGGACTTTATGAATTTGATACAAAATATATGAATGCATTGTATGAGACATAAGAGAATTGAAGAATTTTATAAGCTACAAAATAAGATTCTTATCCAGTAATTCTTTAATCTTTTTATTGTAATTAAAGTATATAATTCAGACATTTAGTACATTCACAATATGGTATAGCTATCATCACTATGTACTTAAGAACAATTCGAAAGGAAACTTAGTGCCCATTAAGCCATCACTTTTCATTTCCTCCTTTTTTGAGCCCTGGAATCCACTGGTGTCTTTCACTACATTTCCCTATTCTGGATATTTCGTTTTAATGGAATCACTATGTGACATTTTGAGTATTTTAGTTCAGTGCATTTTCAAGACTCATCCATGTCATAATACGTATTATTACCTAATCCCTTTTGGGTGGTGCAGTATAGAGGATTCAGGAAGGGCTTTTACACTGAGCTATATCCCCAGCTCTTTTTTAATATTTTGTTTTAAAACAGGGTCTCACTAATTTATTCAGGCTGGACTCAGGCTGAACTTGGAGTTTTCTGGCCTCAGCCTTCTAGTGTAGTGAGATTATAGGCATGTACCACCATATCTGACTTCAATTCCTTTTTTATAGCTGAATGTTTTCTTCAATGAATTTTTAAATATTTGAATTGTTTCTTTGAGCTAGTTTGTATAATACTGCTTTGACGATTAGTGTACAAGTATTTTGAGTCTGTTTTAAAATCATCTAGGAATATATGCAAAAGGAAACTAGCAGGGTTACATGGTAATTCTCTGTTAACTAAGGAACTGCCAATTTTTCCATACCAGCTCCATCATTTTATATTTCTACCAGTAGTGTCCAAGAATTCTGATGTTTCCATGTCCTTAGCAGCACTTGCTGTTTCTAGGTTTTTTTGTTTGTTTGTTTGTTTTTGCGAGACTGGGGTTCAAACTCACGACCTCGCACTTGGCAGACAGGCACTTGTGCCACAGATGTATTGCTCCAGCCCCTCTAGTTTTGTTTTTGTGATAGCCATCCTATTGGGGTGAAATGGTAGTCCATTGCGGTTTCAAATTTCTTTATTGACTAATGATGCATTGAACATCTCATCATGTGCTTATAATAGCTATTTGTATACTTTCTTTGGCTGTTTTTTAAGTAGGTTTGTCTTTTTTTACTGAGATGTGACAATTCTTCATTCAAACAGAATGATAGAATATTTTCTCCATGTTGTCATTGCAGTTACTTGATAGTGTCTTTTGCAGAAAAGTTTTAATTTTAATAAAATACAGTGTAAAATCTGTTGTGTTGCTTACACTATTCTAGTCATAGTTGTGATACCATTACCAGAGTCAAGCTCAGAATTTTAGACTTGATTTTTTTTCTTTTTCTTTTTTTGGGGGGGGTGTATCATCCTTTCCATTGTTGTCTGCCTGCCTGCCCACCCATCCATCCGTCTGTCCAAACAGGATCTTGCTATGTGGCTCACGTTGGCCTTGAACTCACTATGTACCTCAAGCTGGTCTCACACTCACAGTGATCTTCATGCCTTAGCCTCTGGAGTGCAAGCATTATAAGTGTATACAACCACACCCAGTTAGCCTTTTCATTTCTGTACAAAAGCCATTAAGATTCTGAATCTACAGAGCACTTTAGGGAATATTGTCATCTTAATATTAAATCTCCCAATTCATGAACATGAGATACCAGTTTTAGAAATTGTTTGAGGCAGTCTAGCTATGTAATTCACGGTGGCTTTAAACTCACTTTGTAGCCCAGGCTAGCTTTCAACTCATGGTAATACTCCTGCCTCAGCGTCTTGAGTGCTAGGATTA
>PVJA010029512.1:0-26575 GCA_004027025.1 Myocastor coypus
ACTTTCCTTTATTTGGGGGGATCTTTTTCTTTTGGTTCTTTATATATTCTAGATATTAGTCCTTTGTCCAATGTGTTTCTGGCAAACTTTTTCCCCATCCTATAGGTTGTCTCAAGTCTTTTGGTTATTTCCTTTGCTGAACAGAAACTTTTAAATTTTACATAATCCCTTTTGTTGATTTTTGATGTTAATTCTTGTGCAATTGGGATTCAATTCACAAAGTCCTTACTCGACTTCAAAAGTTTTACATAACACAGGGTAGGTCTTCTGTTTTTTTTTTTTTTCTTAGTACCAGGGATTGAACTCAGGACCTTGAGCTTGACAGGCAAGCACTTATTCCACTGGGCTATCTCCCTGGCCCTATTTTAATATTTAGAGCTGTGAGCCATTTTGATTTTTGTTTAGTGTGTGGTAAGGGATATGAGTCTGGATTCAATCTTCTACATGTGGAGAGCCAGTCTTTCCAGAAGCATTTGGTAAAAAGGCTATCTTACCTCCTGGGTATTTTGGGGCCCATTTGTCAAATGTCAGGCAGCTGAATGTCTCTGGAGTTCTTTCTGCATCCTTTATTGTTTCATTGATCTATGCATCTGTTTTTGTGTTGGTACCATGCTGTTTTTACCATTGTAGCTTCATAATATAACTTGAAATGTAGTACTCTGATGCCTCTTACTTTGCTCTTGTTATCCAGGATTTTTTTTACCTAGCCTGGGTCTCTTTTGGTTCCATATGAACTTTAGGCCTATTTTCTTTCTTTCTTTCTTTCTTTCTTTTTGTGTACCAGGGTTTGAACTCACAACCTTGCACTTCCAGGCAGGCACTTGTGCCATGGAGCTATCTCCCCAGCTCCTTGGGTATATTTTCTTTGGATCTGTGGGGTGTGCTTCTGATATTTTTATTGGGATTGCACTAATTCTATATATTAGTTTTGGGAGTCTGTGGAAATTATTATGAGTGCTGGAAAGCAAATACAATAAAAGTCACTGCTGTCTAAACACTAACAGTACTTAATGCCTTTATCTGATTATCTAAATGCAGTAGTGCTCCTTCTTTTTGGGTTTTCTTTAGTAGTCTTAGGATGATACAGAAATATTGGAGGTTTAGATCCTCACTTTGATTTCCTTCAGGACTCACAATCTTGCCCATTTGTGGAAGGATAAGGAGAAATGATAAAGGGTATAATTATCTTTTGAAAATCATGATAGCTACAGATTCTCCCTTTCATCAAAAATGAGTTCACATGATACTTGAATACATAGGGTAACTGTAAGAGATCAGCATTACCAGAATTCTCACTGCACAGGAGGAACAGAGAGAGGTCAGGCTGGTGAGTCAAGCAGAGATGGTGTAAGGCCTTCTGGGTCATGCTTAGGATTTTACATTGTCCTTGCCATAGTTCCCTCAACACAGAGTGGGGATAAAATGGAGGAGAAACCAAAATGAGGCAGGAGGACTCACTGGAGACCATTATTATGGTCTAAGCAAGAGGTAACAGGTATGGAGAAGAACTAGAATCCAAGCTGATAGGCTCATTGAGGCAGAGGGCAGAGCAGAAAATAAATTGCAACCATTAGATAAGTGCAATATATAGCAATGGAGTTTGGATTTTAAACCATTCTTCTTGTCCTATCCATTTGTAGTCCTTTTATTTTATTTTTTTAATTTTATTTATTCATTTATTTTTTCTCATTTCAGAACTTTTGTTTGTTTGTTTATTTATTTTTATGGCTGGCTCAGCCTGCCCTGAGGGCAGGGCTGGCGCAGCATGTGGGGCCGGGTATCAAACCGCGGTCCCTGCAGCCTCCTAAGCTTTCCTAACTTTAGACCACTGAGCCATCCTGCCTGGCCCCTGTAGTCCTTTTAAATAGCAAGCAGTCGAGTGCTATGAGGGCCCCTAGTGAGCAAGCCAGGCCTGGACAGCTTCAGAGTAGGAGCAGAGCTGTCTTTTCTGTCATAACCTCCTCTTGCTGGGAGGTCAGTTCCTAGCACCACTGGCTCTCAAGAGTGATGCCTGCCTCACATATCCTCCCAATGGCGCTGACAGGGAGGCTTCTGAACACTCCATTCTCTTACTCATGACGGACCTGAGGAGGAATGGGGAACTTTAGGCTATAGGTTAGAGGAGATTAATTTACCTGAGGGACATTCTAGTGTTCTTTGACAATCTTAGTGCCATGAATTCCAGAGCTGAGCTGAAGAGATTCCCTAAACTAGAGACTGGGCGTGGGGGCACATGCTTGTAATCCCAGCTCTTGGGAGGTTGTAAACAGGTGGATCACTACCAGTCCAATCTAGTAGTGAGGCCCTAAACACCCTAGACCTGCCCCACCGAGAGAGAGAGAGAGAGAGAGAGAGAGAGAGAGAGAGAGAGAGAGAGAGAGAGAGAGAGAGGGAGAGAGAGAGAGAGAGAGAGATTCCCCAAACTAGAACTAGAATAACAAATGATAACTCTTATCGTGCTTGGAGAGAGTCATTAATTCATTTTTCCAGGAAACCCCCACGCTCCTTGGAGAATCTGTCAGTATGTCGCAGTTCCTCATCTTCAGGGGAAACAGCCTGAGTGCAAGGGGAACAGTGGGATTCACATGCAGTGAGTCGTCACACTTCGCTCTTGGTCTAGAGTCACTTAGCTCTACCCCTGCCTGGAAAGGGACCTTGATCCAACTCTCCTTATGATGTACAACCCTCTTTTTATGTACAGTTATAAGCACATAGGTGAAATTCAAACTCATTTCAGCTCCAACACCCTGTCAGTTCTACCAGTGACATTTTGAAGAGACAAGGACAACTCTATGGGGCTAGGAATGTGGCTCAGGTTAAAGCTCTTGCCTTGTATGAACAAGGCCCTGGGTTGCACCACCAACACCACACACACACACACACACACACACACACACACACACACACACACACGGATTTAACTCAATTGCAGAATGTTTGCCTAGCAAGCTAGAAGCCCTGGGTTTAGTCCTTGGTACCTCCCTACCACAAAAAAAAAAAAAAAAAAAAAAACCCCAAAAAAAAAAAAAAAAAAAAAAAAAAAAAGCCCTCAACAACAACAAAAAATGACAACAACAGAAAAGGACAATTCTATGCATACCCCAACAACTTAGTAATCAGGGTTGGGGTAAAAACAAGGAAAAGTGATGTACTATGATATGGAAATCTGGGGCTCTGGAGCAAGTTAACCTTTTGCTGTCTCATCTTTCCCTACTTTTTAAACTTTTTTTGAGAAAATGTCTTGCCATATATGTAGCCCAGGCTGGCCTTGAACTTGCAGCAGTCCTGTTGTCTCAGCCTTCCCAGTGCTAGTATTATAGGCATGTGTCACACACACACACAGCTCCTTACTTTTAAGATGGGGAAAATGTGCCTTAGAGAACTGTTGAGAATAAATGAGCCCAGTACTTCAAAACCTTTAACGACTTGCCGTGTATTGTAACCCTGGGGTACGGGAGCAGGAGTAATGATGAAGACTTGATTGGCTTCCAATTAGCAGTCATGCAGGATGGCTGAATAAAGGTGTCAGGGGCTCGGGAACAGGTCTGTGTTCAGAATTTTTTCCTGCTATTTGGCTGTTTCTCTCTTTGGAGATTTTTTTTCCTTTGATCTTCTTCTTTTCTTCCTTCTTTTTAAAAAAAACATTTCATCTTTGTTTCCTTTTTCGTCATTCAGTGACAGGTAGGAAAGATCTCAAGGTTAAAAGAAGTGTTTTCAAGATCTCTAGGTAAAAGGAATTGTTCCCAAGAAGGAAGCTAGCTTCATTCTGGTTTTTCCTGAAGTCTGCAAAAGACTGTACCTGGATTAAATGCTACTGTTTTAAAAGTCAAATAGCCAGAATTAAGAGACACACTAATGTTTACTCCTATCCAGGGGGCCTATGGCTTAGCTCAGTTTTTTTTTTTAGGTGGCAGGCTTGTGGGTTAGCTCAGTGGTTTAAGTGCCTGCGCAGGCAATCCAGTTAGGCACACAGGATGAGGGTTCAATCCCCAGATATGCCCTTAAGGCAGCCTGAGCCAGCCCCTCCCCAAAGAAACCTACTCCTATCCATGCAAGAATTGTCTTAGAGGGAGATCTGGTTCATAACTTCTATTCATGTGCAGCGTTATTCAAACCTGATGTTACGACTAGTAGAAATCAAGTTCAAGGGGCCCGGCAGGATGGCTCAGTGGTCTAAAGCTTAGGCGGCTGCAGGGACCACGGTTCGATCCCCGGCACCACATGGGCTGCGCCAGCCCTGCCCTCAAGGCTGGCTGAGCCGGCCATAAAAATAAATAAATAAATAAATAAATAAACAAACAAACAAACAAACAAAAGTCCTGAAACAAGAAAAATAAATAAATAAAAAGAAATCAAGTTCAATAATTTAAAAATAATAAAAGATAATTTAGGCAGCATCTTGATTGCACAGCAATGATTACATTTAGATATTTTTTCAGTGGCCACTTGAACTCCTCAGGGTTTGATAATCCTGAGTGAGGAGCATTGAGTGGTTATAAATATACAATAGTGATGGTTTTCAGTGAAAGGGGACTTGGTTACCTGAAGTAAACACTTCCTATGACTTGTACACCAAAAACCACTTGATGAATGGGAGAATTGCATTTTACCTTCTTCTCATCAGAGGTGAATTACTGAATTTTCTTTCTATTTCACTTAACCTTTGCAGTGAAACAGATTCCTACCTTAAGGGAAGTGGAAACCTGCATCCACTCTTGGAGAGAACACTCTCTTAAGCAGACCCGTCATGAAGAACTGAAAGCTTCAATTTTAAACCTTCTTTGTCAGTCACTTGCACTGACAGTAAAATGAAACTTCTTTGTTACTCAAGAGGCTGGTTTGAAACATTTGTTCTCATTTTCTGGAGCTCTTGTGACTATCAAGCCATTTGGCTTTCAGAGAATACTGCAAGAAGGACTGGCAAATGTCTGCCGTGCTGGGGGTAGAGAATGCTGAGACCAATTAATATGCACTGGCTTCCCTAGGGAAAGTATACTGTTTACTAATTAATTCCTTGGAATTCAGAAATACAGATAGTGATAATAATGGCAAAAAGATATCCTTATAATGGGTTCTGCTAAAGTTGGTCTCAGATTTATACATGTGTATGTGGGTGTATACGTAATGGTGTCAAATGATATCCATTTGACATCCACATTAACCTTCACAGAATGAGACACAGAAGGTAACAATGAGAAATTCAGCTCTTGACTGTGGTGGAGAAAGAACCTTTTAATCATAAATGGACAAAATTTAAAATTTAAAAGATCATTTATAATTGTCCTCTCCAGATCTTCTCTCCTTTAGATCAGCAAAGTTCATTTTGAACTATTCTCTACACAAGAACACTTTTGTTTAAGGTAGTCTTCATGCACACACACACACACACACACACACACACACTCTCCAATAATTTCATTTCTTTTATGCTTGACTCAAATTTCAGTGAGAATTTAGAATTTTTAAACAATCTAAAGCAACCTAAATTTTTAAGCTTACCTAGGCCCTGGATAAACTGAAGTCGATGTTAGCTTCTCATCCCAGCTAGCCAGCATCAGGCTTGAATTAGCAGTTGAGTAGAATCCTTTAGGTTCTCACTTTCCAGTCTCTGTATGAAACCTCATGTGCCTGGATCTCACCCTGCTAGAAAATGTGAGTCCACAGTAACACAAACGCAGAAAGAAAGCCACTGGAGACTGGCGTGTGAGGTGCTGGTTTTTCCTGACGCTTACTCTAGGAAAATGAAGCCTTCTGCTCATTCCCCTGCAAATGCACTGGGTTTGTTGTTATTGAAACTCATGGGATGAGTTCATGTGCGTGTTTTGTTTTGTTTTGTTTTTTTTTGTCTTTTTGAGACAGGGTCTCGCTATGCAGTTGAGGCTGGTCCTGAGCTCAGTTTTGTAGCCCAGGCTGGTCTCGAACTCACACCAATCCTCCTGCCTCAGCCTCCCGAGTGCTAGGATTACAGGCGTGTACCACGACGCCCGGCTGATGTGTGTTTTTGTTTTAACTAAAGAGAGCAACAGAGGGGCCCGGCAGGATGGTTCAGTGGTCTAAAGCGCCTGCTTAGGAAAGCTTGGGAGGCTGCAGGGACCGCGGTTCGATCCCCGGCACCACATGCTGCGCCAGCCCTGCCCTCAGGGCAGCTGAGCCGGCCACAAAAATAAATAAATAAACAAACAAACAAAAGTTCTGAAACAAGAAAAAAATAAAATGAAATAAAAAAAGAGGGGCCCAGCGGGATGGCTCAGTGGTCTAAAGTGCCTGCTTGGGAAAGCTTGGGTGGCTTCAGGGACCGCAGTTCGATCCCTGGCACCACATGCTGCACCAGCCCTGCCCTTGGGGGTGGCTGAGCCAGCCATAAAAATGGGTGAATAAACAAAGGTTCTGAAACAAGAAAAAAATAAATACTATTTTAAAAATTTCTTTAAAAAAAAAAAAAAAAAGAGGGGCCAGGGAGATAGCTCTGTGGCACAAGTGCCTGCCTGGCAAGTGCAAGGTCGTGAGTTTGAACCCTGGTCCCACCAAATAAAAGAAAAAATAAAATAAAATAAAAATAAAAATAAAAAAAGATAACAACAGAAGAAGTGTTACTTCCAAAATTCATTTTCTGGAGGAATTTAGCTACATTCTGGGCAATTGTTTTCACTCTTTCCTCAAAATAATTTTGTTTGTTAAAGGGCTCTTCTATAGAGGTGAACTAAGATGATTCCCATTCCCATTCCCTCTTGAAGACCCAGTTAAGTTCTCTGGGCCCAAGTTGCTTTTCTGTAAACTGGAAATTAAAAAAAAAAAAAAAAGGTAGGGTAGAAACCTTACACAGTTCCATCCAGCTCATGTCTGACTCCAATAGTATAATTCCAGAAGCATAATGAGAAGAATAATATTCTCTATCTCATAATGTTGTATATATTAAATGAGTTAATCTAAGTGGTTAACACAGAACTGACTGGCAGTAAGCACTTTTTAAAGGACAACTACCGAAAAAAAAGGACAACTACCGGTGTTATTGTTTCATTATGACAATATCGATGACTATATGAACATTTCTGTGGTTCCCTGCAGAGGCCTTCAGGTAGGAATTTCCACAGTTCTGAGGTTTTGTTTTCTTCACATTTATGCTCTCTGGCCCACCAGTTGGGAGGTACCTGCTCTGATCCAAAAGAAGCCTGAACTTTCCCACCAAGGCCCTGGCCCACTCTTTGGAGCTGCCCTGTTTTGAGACTGAAGCTGAGGGCAATGTGAGCAAGGCTCTCAGAGACTCTTAGACCAAGCCTGATGGGGTGGCCGAACGGCAGATGTGGGCCAAGCCCTAAGCTCAGCCTTGCTTCCTGACCTTTAAACTCCAAAGTAGAATCTCAGGGAAGCTAAGAATGCAGGGGAGCCTCCAGCTTTGCAGGATTTAAATAGCATTTTTAAGCCTTTACCTTCTGTCTTAAGAAAATAAAGAAATACTTTCAGAGAAGTAGTATATTACTGAAAATCCTCAATTCCATTCTGTACTGGTGTAAATTATTTTCCTCCCTTTAAATTAAAAAACAATAATAGAGAATACCTTAAGAACTGTAAATATTTATGGCATGGTGATTAGGGGCACAGCCAGTAATGTGGATCTGCAGCTTACCTGGTAGGACTCTTTTGTGACATGTCAGAGGGTAATACTTCTATTCACTTCTTAGGGTTTTGATGAAGAATGAATGAGCTTGCTTTTTATTAATAATAATGATACTAGTATGTATCAATCACTTTATAGATGTCAAACATTGTGCTTAGGTCTATCTGTGGGTTATTTTACCTACTGTACCATACTGTACCCAGGGCTTAGCATATAGTTAATACTCAATAAATCTTAGCAATTACAAAGATAGAATCATTATTATGAACAAAGTACAGAGTTGGTCTTGGCTACATATTTATATCTTTGGGTTCTCTTTCACAAACCTGGTCCAGGGTTGGGGAGATAGCTCTGTGGCACAAGTGCCTGCCTGGCAAGAGCAAGGTTGTGAGTTCAAACATTCAAACCCCAGTCCTCCCACCCTCGAAGAAAAAAGAAAAGAAAAAAAAACCTGGTCCAAACCTCTTGCTGCTTTCTTGCTTTTTTTAGATCTGTTTTTAGCCATGCCACACCTTCATCCTACTGCTTTAGGGGAAAAGTGGCCAGATCCAAAGCCTTTGGGAGACATGGAGGAAACCTTTATTGTGGCTTGGCCTGGGCTTACTTATGACACTGAACAAACTGCTTTTAGCCCCATAGCGCTGCTTTCCCATCTTCGGCATATGATCAGCATACCTTCAACCTTTTGTTAGGACTTTAGGACCCTGGGGGAAAAGACGCTTTGTAAATGCAGAGCTTAGTGTTTTCTAGCCACCCCACAGTCCCAGGCTGAGGGGGGCTGCCTTGGCTCTGGACAATAGTCCCAGGAACCATTGCATGAAAGTGCAGGCAGCACTGCACAGAGCGCATGTGGCATCTTCCAGAAACCATCTGCTGGAGCTGAAGAGAATCCACGACTTAGTTCAGGTCTTGGTTGATACATCTGCTACAACAATTCAGGGACCAGCTGCCACCATCCCTTCTTCCAGCTACCCCAGCTACCCCAGGAACTAACTGCTAAATGCTGATGATAGGTTATGAGGCCCTCCACTAGAATTCCTATTCCTTGTCCTGCTGTAATGCCCTCAGTACCCACTTCCCTGTGACCAAATGGTACTCTAGAATCTTTAAAGTGGAGGTTTGGGAATCAAATGTATTTTTTGTGGGAGTGGAATTTAGACCTTCTCTCGCCAGGCTTGGGGGCCAAATTTTCTGAGTGGGTAATATTGTTAGGTCATTTGAACAGCTTGTCTGTATTCCTAGACTGTAGGAGACCTTATCTCCCCACTCATCCTCCCTTTTTTTTTTTTTTTTTTTTTTTTTTTGCGGGACCGGGGTTCAAACTCACGACCTTGCACTTGCCAGGCAGGCACTTGTGCCTCGGAGCTATCTCCCCAGCCCCCTCATCCTCCCTTTGTTCCTGTCCACTAAATGCCCTTTCTTGCTATATGCTTATCTCTTGAGATCATTTCTTGGACTCTAGGCTGAATCTAATGCCAAAGTTGAGCAGCAGAGTTTTACATGTGAGAATAAAAAAGAAAAGGAAGGAAGAAAGCTAACTTTGCAAGACATGAGGTGGACAGGAGACCTTAAATGGCTCTTACAAAATGAAATAGACCCCCCCCCTCAAAAAAAAAATGAAATAGACCCATCAGCTTCAGCACACTTGAACACCTCATAATACCTACCATTTTATTTTGTTAGTTGGAAATCTTTTGAAAAAGGCTTTAGGGATGTAGAAAAGCATTGTTTTTTTTTTTTTTTTTTTTTTTTGCCTGAGAAAAATTGATCAGAACCAAAAA
Organism: Myocastor coypus; assembly: GCA_004027025.1. NCBI lineage: Eukaryota > Metazoa > Chordata > Mammalia > Rodentia > Myocastoridae > Myocastor > Myocastor coypus. Next base: position 9,397 of record PVJA010029512.1, read on the forward strand.
AAAATTGCTCTATTACTTCAATTGTAGATTTGGTACTCAAATTCCAAGATCAGTGAGCCTGCGGCCATGTGTTTGATGAGAGAACCAAGAAGCCATGGAACACAGGCCCCTGTGTTTTGAGGAAGCTGAACCATCAGGTGGTGGAATGTACGCAGCTGACAGAGAAGAGTGAGAATTGGCAGAGTATCCAGTTTCAAAGACCACAGAGCCCTACCTTGTACGGTGGTACTTTGATTCATGAACTTGATTCTTTCTACAATTCAGGTTACAAACTGAGTGGGATGAGAACCCAATCAGAGCACATGATAGTTAAGTTGGTTCAGCTGAACTTGAATGGCTAAGTTCAATGTTGGCCTTACAGAGAAATTTGATTCAGTTGTTGTCCAGTTTGGTTTATGACCAGAACCATGAAGAAGACTGAGTTTTGTGAATCAATATACCACTGTATTCCGGCATCTGCAAACAGAGGCCACAGTGAAAATTTCATCTTTTGAATTAGTTAACATTAAAGTTCATTTTTCTCACAGAGTACACACTGACTTGCTTGGCTAATGGGTAAGACACATTGACCTATAGGGAGAAAATAATAACCAATCAGAGATGTGAAAGTAGCTGTGGATGATCCACAAATAGATGTGCCAGTTTAGGGCTCAGTACAGTGCTTGTGCTTGCAATGACAGGATGCTGGAGGAAGGCCTTCATCTCAGGTCACCTTCAACAAGTGAGCGAAGCAAGGTCCATGGAGGTAATGTGGATTGTGTCTCATAAGCTGAGTTCTTGCTGGACACCTGCATTCTGTGACTGGATGGCTCATTACCAGTTCTACACCTCCATAGGGCCTGATGGAGACCAGACAGCAGCTTAAGAAAGTATGTTGACTTTTGTGTGGGCACTAGATATTCATTCCACCTCTGTCTGTGTGATTACACCTCACAGATTATTTTCCATTCCAGAGTTGGAATGAATTGAAGGAACGCTGGGAAGATAGCTCAGTAGAATAAGTGCTTGCCAGGCAAGAGTGAGGTCCTGAGTTCAATGCCCAGTCCCACCAAAAAAAAAAAAAAAAAAAAAAAAAAAATTGAATTGAATTGAAGGGAGCTTTTTTTTTTTTTGTCTTTTTGAGACAGGGTCTCGCTATGCAGTTCAGGCTGGCCTTGAGCTTACTTTTGTAGCCTAGGCTGGTCTCGAACTCACACCAGTCCTGCCTCAGCCTCCCGAGTGCTGGGATTACAGGTGTGCGCCACCACGCCCGGCAAAGGGAGCTTTTTAAAATAATAAATACTACCAAATGTCAGGCGATATTATCACAAGTAACATTTGTACCTCTATTCTGATCTTGCAGGGTTCTGTCCAGCACAATGGTTATTTGCTTATTTTTTTCTTAGGGACAGCCTCCTCACTCAAGTAGACTGAAGTTACTTTGGTGGACTTCGTCTTTCCTGCAATTATCTGTTGCCTGCTATCTTCTGCCTGAGGGCTGCTTGATTAGTGCTTGTTGAACAGAACACTTATAATAAACTATTGTTGAATTTAATCCCCTCCCCCACCACTGTTGTGGTGTTAATGGAGAAAATTCTGAAAGACTGCAATTTTTTTCCCCTTGAGACCACCAAAGAAAATAAGAGGTACAGTGTGTGTTTACCAAAGAGCTGACATTTTGATAGTACCTTATTAACTAGTTCTCTTTTATATGAACTATAATACATATTTAAATGTAAGTCACATTAAAAAGAGCTTAAGAACAAAATGTTATGAAGTTGTTGAAGCCGTTTTATAGTGCAGTGAGGGAGAAATAAGAGAAAAATAGAACACGTCTATGAATTTCTTAAGTCCACGTCAGAGTGGTTTTTGGTCCCTTCTAGGATTTCTTAAAGCCCTGTAGACTGTTATTCACTGTTCACATATGCATATATAAAAATATACCATCTATAAATAGCTATCTGCCTTTTCAGTGAAATTAAAGATGGGAGCATTAGATTTTCCCAGTATAATCACAGCACTCAAACCTACAGCTGTTATATTATTATAATCCTACCAAGAGAATTTGTAACAGCACTATTTTATGTCAAGTGCACTAAACATTTTTAATTGTAAGAAGTTAACAGGACAAATAGTTTTCCTTGCCAACTTTCTCATATATTTAGAAACATTAGAATTGTTGTGTAGTTTTGTTTTATAAACTGCAAAAAAATTTCACAAGTGTTTCTGCTCCTTATCTAGGGATTAACACCAAACTCCTGCCAATGTTTTTCTTGAACTCTATACATGCCCTTTCACAAACACTTTCCTTCACATATTTTCTGCTAAAATACTCCTCCTTAAGAAAAATCCCCAACCTGAGTCTTAGGTGAGAATGCACTGCATAAGAAGGCATCTCAGTGTGAAAGGAATTAAAGTGAACACTTTCATCTTTGCTTACCGAAAAGCAGGTAGCAATCTATTCAGAGGAGGCTTTGTTCCCTCACTAAAGACCAACACTCTCAATCTTAGAGAGCTTGGAAAGACAGGCAGTACTGAGGAGCAGAACATTCTCAGGAGCAGCCAGAGCTCTACCCTGGAAGAGTCTAAGTGCCTTCAACAGTTAATTTGCAGAGGAAAAGAAAAGAAAAGAAAAACCTTTGGGAGCCATCTACCTATTCTAAAAGCAAACATTCCTAACAGGCAGTATTAGCAAGGTGTTGAGAGGCATGCTTTAACCCAAAAGGTGTTATTTTATGAGTGAAAACTGGATAAACCTTAAGAGATTCAGTTGCTGTTTTATTCCTTCCTTGTTGCCCAAATCCTCACAGATCAGGATGATCTCACACCCACTGTGATGTTCAAAGCTTGTAAAAAAAAAAAAAGAAATGCTCTGCACCCAGTAGGTATCCTCCTCCTCTGAAGTCACTTGTTTGTGCTCCTTCCATTTTGTAACACACCAGCCATGTGTGTGATCCTGTTAATTAAAATAAAAACAAAACTGTTTCTGTTGTGCTTTAGAGCTACAAAAACTTTCAGCCAAAGTGGAACAGGAGAAATAACAGCACCCAGTCTGCTGAAGAATGAATTGGGCGATTTATAAAAGCCAGGAAATTGGCACCTGAGCTGAAGAGAAGCAAAGGGGGAAAAAAATCTAGTGAGGCTCAGAACTGGGAATGTAAGAATACCTTAACTATTTGCCCAAAGCACTGTTTCCTATCAAAATGCCTAGAGCACTAGGGTTACCTGGTCCTACTTCATGGCAAAGACAGTCTCTCCTGGAGCAGCCTGGCGGTCTGACAGCCCAAGACCCTTGCTGGGTTGGGCCTGTAGTCCTTTCCACCACAGTTACCGACCAAGTCAGCCCACCTGGAGGACAGTGAGGGGCCTCTGTCCTCATCTGGACACACCTACCCGTTTTAACCCAAAGCATTTAAATACTAACAATTTAGGTAAAGTGCATATGAATACAAAAACCTCAATTTGTTAAAAACAAAACACATTGAATTCTTCCCAAGAAAGTGACCAGAGAAATGGAATACCAAGAATATCTTCTGGTCCTCTTTTTTTTTTTTTTTAATTTTATTTATTTATTTTTTTCTTGTTTTAGAACCTTTGTTTGTTTATTCACTCATTTTTATGGCTGGCTCAGCCCACCCCGAGGGTAGGGCTGGCGCAGCATGTGGTGCCGGGGATCGAACCGCGGTCCCTGAAGCCGCCCAAGCCTTCCCATGCCGGCGCTTTAGACCACTGAGCCATCCCGCCAGGCCCCTGGTCCTCTTTTATATGGACTTCAGTCCCCACAGGCCGTAAACAACAGTTGGAATCACTTCTCTAACAACAGTTTGTACCTCAGTAGTTATTCAAAGTAGCCTGTGCTGAGGCTCAGGATGTCGCATGGAGGGCTCGGGAAGCACTGACAATAGAAAAATAATATAAAAGGTGATCAAGAAGGTGGTCACTGTATTTTGAGTCAGGGAAAAATACTTCAGTAACATACACCAGCCTCTTCTATGGAGGCCATGCTCAGCGGTGTAAAAGCTATTTTCCATAGCAAAGCTGTTTAAATGAACATTCACTTAGCATTTTTAAAAAAATTTATTTGTGATCTGTACATGTGATAAAGTGGGGGCTTCATTGTAGACTTTTAAAGCAAAACAAAAACCCAAAGTAAAAATGTATAAATACAATATATATTTTCTTACAAAAATGGGAGATTTACAAAATATACATACTGCACTTGTCTCTATTTTACAAATTTCACATGCACTTAAGATATAACACAAAGATGCAAAAAAAAAAAACAAAACAAAAAAAAAAAACCTGTGTAGTGGCAGTTTAAAAATATCGGACAGGTAAGGGTTTTGAAGGTTTAAGAAACACAAAATCCACTTTAACTTTAATGTAAAAGCAGCTCAACTCAACGGAACACTACGTATACAAAGTAACCAGTACTCCTCACAGTACCCTCAGATTGGCATTTACACAGAAAAGAAAGATCATGTTGCAAGACTAAGGGTAGTGGCAAAGGTGGAGTAAAGGTTAGTGCCCATGATCCTCTGCTCACCATTACATCATTATGCAAAAGAACTAGAGTTGTTACAGAAAAAAAAAAGTACATGATTTAAGATTAATACATTTAAGTCTTCCAGTACATTTCAAAGAACTCCAGAATCACTTTGAAGTTTACCTTCTTTTAATGACTTTCGTTAAAATAGGGCCCATGGTCAAACTTTTCTCTTCATTCACTATCATTTCTGTTGTGTACCTCAGGACTTAACTCAACCGAACCTTTATGAACAGATTTATGAAACCCAGAAAAAGTGTGCAAAATGGTTAGCTTTTATCATAATGCTGACCACATTATGCTTTTCCTTTATCCTGAAGAATCTAAATTGGAAAATCTAAAGGTAGGCTTCCAGGAATGGGAAAAGAAAAAAAAAAAAAAAAAAAAAAAAACACAAGATATTTCATTAAGCATTTTAGTAAGAGTGTTGGATAGTATGTTCTGAATTAAATTTATTTAAAACAAACAATAGCCTCTGCATTTCCTTTATCCAAGTCAGAACCTCTGGCCGAATGAGGTATGGAAGCACACTGTCCTTCACTTTTCCTTAAAAAGCAATGTTTATTTCAACCAAACTAAAAACCAAAGGGAAACCTCAGCTTTGCTCTGCTTTGCCTATAAAAGTTGCCGTCTTCACAGTTACGCCTTTCCACAGGGAGACACTTTTGTTTCCTCTTTTGTCTCTTACAACAAAGACAAGGGGGAAAATGCATTCCTGTTTTGAAAAGCAACAAGTCATCTATTCTTTTCAGAGTATTAAACCAAATAAAACACCCTTCTTTCTGTCTCCTGCCTTCCCCAGAAAATACCTACTACTCATCTCGCCCTCATCTTGAAATGTTGTCAGATCTGCTGCATCCTCACATTAGGATTCTAGCGGGCAGGCCTCCCAGGACTTCCAAATGCTTATTTTCCAAGACGTGAAAGGAGTAGGGGAAGAAGAACAGCCGGGAGGGGGAAGGGGAGGAGAGACTGTAATGTCTGACCCTGGAAATTAACCCATCTGGGCTCCAGTTTGGCCCCAGTGAAAAGAGATTATGATTTGACCAGCGCTTGACAAGGCCGCCGCAGGGGGTCCTCCCGCTTCCCAGCGAAGCCTCTGCGCAGACTGAGCCGTGCTTCTTCCCGGCTCACAGCAGCAGCGAGGGGAACCACTTGCCTGCAGCTGGGGGATGTCACCGCCCAGCTCAGCCCCGAGTCTGGCTGGCCTCAGCGATTCCTGCTGGCCACAATCTTCTCAGCAGGCCAAGTCAGCTAGTACCGCCCACGATGAACACCACCGCTATCTTTATCTTCGTCACCGTCCTAGCAGCAGTCTTCCTCCTGCAAGCCACTGCCACAAGTCCCCCACGGCCTTTTCCACACGGCCCTCCTCTCCACACCACTCCCTGCCCCAAACGTCTTCCAAAGAACTTCTCCCTTCCCGTTCACTTGTCAGTGGAGGACCTATAGTTAGGAAATAAGACCCCAGCCAGCAATTTCTTTCCTCTTGCGCCTCCTCATCAGGCAAGGGGATGGGAAGGTGGGGGACACGCTGGAGCTCATACAGCAGTCTCTCCCTTGCTGCTGTGGCTAAGTCTTTGGTAGAAGCGGCGCCACGACTGCAGGGTCTTGCCTGACCAGATCCAGAAGCCGGTGGTGATGCCCACGATCATGGTCATCAGGTACTTGATCATGAAGACTGTGAAGTCGGGGCTCATGGGCGGGAAATGGCCGGGCGGGCAGGGCACAGCGTAGCTCTTGCAAGTCTGCAGCAGCCAGGTGCGCTCCCAGTGCTCACGGAAGGCCTGTTCATAAAAGTAGCAGGCCAGCACGATGGTGGCCGGCACTGTGTAGAGCACGCTGAACACGCCTATGCGCACCATGAGCTTCTCCAGTTTCTCGGTCTTGGTGCCATCGTGCTTCATAATGGTGCGGATGCGGAAGAGCGACACGAAGCCGGCCAGCAGGAAGGATGTGCCAATGAACAAGTACACGAAGAGCGGTGCCAGAACGAAGCCACGCAGTGCATCCACGCTTGACAGGCCCACATAGCATACCCCGCTGAGCAGGTCTCCATCCACCTGGCCCATGGCCAGGATAGTGATGGTCTTGACCGCAGGTACGGCCCACGCGGCCAGATGGAAGTACTGCGAGTTGGCCTCGATGGCCTCGTGGCCCCACTTCATGCCCGCCGCCAGAAACCAGGTAAGAGATAGGATGACCCACCAGATGGAGCTGGCCATGCCGAAGAAGTAGAGCACCATGAAGAGGATGGTGCAACCCTCCTTCTTGGTGCCCTGCGCCACCGTGCGGTAGCCGTCGTCCGAGAAGCGCTCCACACACACGGCCCGGTCCTCCAGCAGGAAGCCTGCCACGTGCGCCACGGCCACCATGAAGTAGCAGCCCGACAGGAAGATGATGGGCCGCTCGGGGTAGCTGAAACGCCGCATGTCCACGAGGTAGGTAAGCACGGTGAAGAGCGTGGAGGCACAGCACAACACCGACCACACGCCCACCCAGAGGCGGGCAAAGCGTCTCTCCTCCTCCTTGAAGTACATGAGGCCGTTGGCGCGACCTGGCTCGCACGGGGCGCCGCAGTCGCGCTCACCCAGAAAGCGGTAGCCCAGGTAGGGGGGCACCTTGAGCTGGCGTGGGCACGTGAAGGGGAAGGCCGAGCGGCCCCTACCATCCGAGGCCCCTGGCGGCAGCGCGGTGAAGGGCAGGTCTGGCAAGTAGGGCGCGGTGGGGTAGGCGGTGGGGCCGCCGCCCGGGCCCCCTGAGCCGTCGGACGTGTTCTGGCCCACGCAGATCTCGCCGGCGCCGTGCACTGGGAAGTTCTCACAGCGCAGCCGCTCCGGCCACTGGAAGCCGAACTTGTTCATGAGCGCCTCGCAGCCCTGGCGGGCTCGCTCGCACAGGGAGCGGCAGGGCGGGATGGCCTGGTCCAGCACCGTGCACACAGGCGCGTACATGGAGCACAGGAAGAAGCGCAGCTCGGGCGAACACTGCACCTTCACCAGAGGGTAGAACTGGTGCACCTCGAGGCCCGCGTCCTCCTGGTTCGTGTGGCCTAGCAGGTTGGGCAGGATGGTCTGGTTGTAGGCGATGTCCGTGCACAGAGGGATGGAAATGGGCTGGCAGAAGCCGTGGTCCGGCACGGAGATGCCTTTCTCACCGTGGTAGGGCTGCGCCCCAGCGCCCGCGGGCACCAAGCCCAGCAGCGCCAGCACCAGGGCGCACAGGCCGCCGGGGCTCCCCATCGCCGGCCGCGGGTGCAGCGGCACTCTCAGTCGGAGGAACAAGAGGAGGCGCTCGGGAGAAGCTCGGGTTCGGTGAGGCGCCGCCGCGCCGGGCGCATGAGAGTCCTGGCGCCAGCGCCGAGCCCGGCCGTGGGCGGCGCGGAGCCGGGAGCGCTGCTGTTGGGGTGCTGCGCTGTGAGGGCGAGGCCGCCGCCGCCTCCGCCTGGCACTTGCGCGCCGCTGGGGCCCAACCTCGTTGGCCTGAGCCGGGGGCTCCGAGAGGGGTGCGGGGCCCGCCCCGCCGAGAGACTAACGGTGCGCTGGCTCCGCAGCGCAGAGCAACAGGCGTCTCGGGTTACCCGGCAAAGTTGGCCGAGCCTCGCCCCCGCCCCCAGGCCGGGCGCCGCCTGCTAGCAGCGAGGGCCGCCGCCTGCGCCTTGCTGCTCCGCCTCCGCGCCTCGAGGCTCCCTGCCGCCGCCTCAGCCCTTGTCCGGCCCCGAGGCTCGGCCCCAAGTTTCAGCAGAACAGCAGGTTCTCGTTCCGAGTCTGAGCGGCGACCTGGAGACCAGCGCTCGGCGAGAGGTCTCGGAAATCCAGCTGCTGAAGAGGCGCGGTTCCTGTGCCCGAGGCCTAGACCTGGCCTTCCCGGCCCCGCGCAGCGATGTCCCGCAAGTCCCAGCGCCCTCCGCCGCGATCTCCACTGCCGCCGTGAAAAAGGGAGCGCGAGGAACGCCCGGGAGCCCCACTGGTGGCCAGAAGAAGCTTCGTGCTCTCAGCGCACCGCCCCGCCTCCTCCCCCATTCACAAACCACGCCGGGGGCGGCCCCGACTCCCGCACTACCCAATAGCAGTATCTGTTTTCTCTGTCGTCGCCTTCCGATTGGGTAGAAGTCTGAAGGGGCGGGCATGCGTGCCGGGAAGGCGGGTCCTGCAGCGCTCTGGGCGGATTCCTGAGGGTAGGGACTTGGGATGGGAGGGAAAAGTTCGGAAAAACTTTTTTACCCTGAGACCGCTCAAGGGGGAAAACGCACCAGAAAAGGGAGTTTGCTTGGAAGATTTGTTCTTCTTCCGGGTGCACTCAAATACGCATTCCTGAGCAGAGGGGAGCTCTCGCTGGGAGCCCTTGCGCGAGGACGCGGAGCCCTTCGCAGACCTCGGGGACAGCATGGCCCAGGCTCGCGCGGGCGAGGACCGACCCTCGCGGGGCGCCGTCCCCTACTCCAGGCCGCCCCTCCCCCACACTGGGGGCGGGGCCGCGCGAAGAAACCCGAGCAGAGAGCAGCACTTCGGGGAGTGCGGACCCCGGGGAGGTCAGCGGGGGAAACCTGGCTTGACGCCCCCGGACCTGAGGCTGCTGAGGCGAGAGTTTTTCAGGGGACCCCGAGCCCAGCAGATAGCGAGGCCTCGGCCGCCCGCCGCCCTCACTACCGCGGCCGGGTCGGGGTCCTGGGTACTTGCGGACGCGATCCCTCGACCCTCCGCTCAGAATCGTCGTCAGGAAGTTTGAATACACACAAGAAATTAGCGTCTACTAGTCAAAGCTTTTACAAAGTAGAGGGGGTGCCCTCGCTCTGGGGTGGCGATTTCTGCTGGCAACCGTTCTTTTGTTCTCGGTCAAAGTTTCGCCCTCATGAGGCGCAGCGCTCGCGCGCCCTCCAGTTCCTCGCGGCTGGGAAGTTGGCGGGGTCTCTGCTCCGGGCAGCCCTTGGGACCACGGATTCTGTTCAGGAAAGCAGCGCGTGGAGGGAGAAAAGAAAAGAGTCAAAGCGGTTTCTCCTGTCCCTGTCCCCACGCGTTGACACACACGCATGCACAAGCAGTCTCACGATTTTATACAAAATGTGTTCCTTTAGTCCGGCCCTTTAGCCTTCTCAAGTCCCGGTGCTGATCTCGCAGACACTTGTGACCAGGTCGAAGGTTGACAGATATTGCCTTCTGTGTTGTTCTGCTTCTCTGGCTGGGACAGAAAACTGATTCTGAACTCTTAAGACAATTAGATTCCCTTCTTTAGGAGACTTGGGCAGCCCTGGTTTTCTTTACCTTCAGTACCTAAAGTTTGCTGGCAATCTACTTTCACTTCACGGTTCTTTGTCATTTCACACAACTGTTAATGGGTCTAAAGGGTTGCATCCTTTGGACCTGGATAGGGTGTCAGACTGCCCACATCCTCCATCCGGCCCTCGAAGGGACGCTCCTCTTCCTGAGCACTTTTTCCCACTCACACCGGATTCGCCCCCCTTGGTGTATCTGCTTTAAGAATCAACGATAAAGTTTCCTTTAAAATTGTTTCATTTTCTATTGAGTTTTTCAAGGTCTCCCTTTTCACTTTCAAAATATTCCCATTATCGATCATTTCCGGTATGCTGAGATTTCAACATGCTGCTGTTTCTTTGAAGGATTTTGGTTAAAGGTAATGCTGCTGCTTTGCTTTGTCATTTAATGTGTGTGGTGGGGTTAGATTTCTATTTTTCTCTCCGGATATCCTCCTTTTCTAAATCAAATTTTTCTGCTTATTTATCAGGCCACTGATTGAAGTCGTCTTTGTTTATTTGGGGAGAAATACCAAGCACTGTATCAAATAAAATGAAAAACAACAGGATAAAATATTACGTAAAAAAATATTATATCAAAGGTCCTTAATGCCAGTTCAGTTGATGAGCTTCTAGTTCTCATATAGGATGTCTGCAGACAGCTCTCATGTTAGATAATAGGGTTAATAATGGGTGGGAAGCGCTAAAAACACACAAGAGGTAAATAATCTATGCAGACATATGGAAAACCCACCTCAGATGAAAAATGTCGCAAATGTGACTCCTTTGCTGTGTCCCAGGGAGATGAGGGCAAAAAAGCTAAGAAGCAAAACCAGATTTTTTTTTTTTTTGAGATGACTTTGTTTTATTTATTTATTTATTTATTTTTAATTTTAATTTTTTTTTCTTGTTTGTTTATTCACTCACTTCCATGGCCCGCTCAGCCCAGTCCGAGGGCAGAGCTGGCGCAGCATGTGGTGCTGGGGATGGAACCACAGTCCCTGAAGCCGCCCAAGCTTTCCCAGCAGGCGCTTTAGACCACTGAGCCATCCCGCCGGGCTCCATGTTTTAAAAGATAATTTTAAAAAACAAAAGAATTCATCTTAGTGCTAGTGGTATCTCTGCGGGTATAGCTCAGTGCTAATGTGCTTGACGCCTTGGGCAAGATATCCCTGGCGCTACAAAAATGAAAGAAGAACAAAAATTCCAAACAAAAACACCACCACGTACACCTCAATCCAAAACTATTCCAAAAAATAAGAATTCCCAGTTTGTGAGCTGGATACCTTGCCTAATACAATTTTAAGGAGCTAAGTAATAGAAGGGAGTAGATCAGAAAAAGCAAGCTTACAATGTAAGGAGCTAATTAGTCTGTTTCAGGCTCCATGGCAAGCATAGTAACTGATTTATATTCTGTCTAGGATCAATTGAGTTTCTTTTTCAAGTAACACCTTCCACACCCAACTCTCAAAGCCACTTACTAGTATCTTACTTGGAGAGCTAAGGGTGGAAAATTTTGTAACTGTCTGCTGCAAAACTTCCAATCATCCCTAACCTATAAAATAACAAAGGTCTTTATTTCTTCATATCGTAGTCATATGGCCAGGCAGAAGAGTGATGCTATTCATTAGCTCTAGTTTTCCCAGTGATACTTATTTTGGCTAAGTCCCAGGTTTATCTAGTTGAATTACATTCTAATGTCAGACCAGAAAATGGCCACAGCTTTATGGTTGTAGTGAAACTCCAGCTGCCAAGAACTAATTCATGGGCCAGAGAGATAGCTCAGCCGCATAATTGCCTGCCTGACAAGCTCAAGGTCCTGAATTTGATCTCTGGTTAAAAAAAAAAAAAAAAAAAAAAAAAAAAAAAAAAAAAAAAAAAAAAAAAAAAAAAAAAAAAAAAAAAAAAAAAAAAAAAAAAAAAAAAAAAAAAAAAAAAAAAAAAAAAAAAAAAAAATATATATATATATATATATATATATATATATATATATATTCATGTAAGACCAGAAAGGACAGCTTTTAACAAATGCTTCATTCTGTGGCCTCTTTTGCTAGATGCTTATGAAACTGAAAACTTGGGATAGCCACTTGCCAGGTTCCCACTGATTTGTGTTCTTTTCTGTTTGGGAGCCAGATCATTCTTATCTCTAAAACACTTTCAATGTTATGTAAGGCAGAGCTGTTCACAGTGGAGAGGAAGACCACATGTAGGCTAGTTTGTAGGCCTGTACATGGTACACAACACCCACTAAGTGTAAGCATACTTAGAACCATGGCAAATAGAAACTGTTAAATGCTAATCTTGGAAATGACATCACTTTTGGCATATTCTATTTGTTAGAAACAAACTGCCAGATCTACCCGTGCTCAATGAGTAGCAGGGAGTTATGCTAGAGTGATACCCACTGGAGGTGGGAGAGTATTTGGAGGTTGATACTACAGGGGTTACCATTCCATCTTTCCCAGATATTATGATGAGGACACAATGGAAAGCAACTCTGAGGTCTCTGCTTTTGGGAAATCTAAAGAATAGGTCACAAATCTAAAGAATCTAAAGAATAACAAATCTAAAGAATAGGTCACAAATAAAAATGCAGTGTTGACTGGTCATGATGCCCCTTGCATCTGTTGAAAGTTGGAATAGAACTCTGGCAGTTGTTTTTGGGAACATATCTCTTTGGACCCAAGGAAGTTGTTTAATAAAAGACCATCAGTAATACTGGAAGAAAAACACAGCAAGCTTTCGAGTGCTCTCTCAAAAGTCAGAAAGTTTGGGCCCATCTACAGAAAGGAATCCTATCTCCCTGAGTTGGGAGGAGAAAGCATTGTGGGTAATTGCTACCTATGATTTCAATGCCGTCAGGCGAGGGCTGTGGTGCAGGAAGCTTGTGCAGTGCAGAGGTGGTCAGTACACACTGGTTTAGTTCTGCTTTTCACCGATGATTTCCTGTTGTGCCTGGGGCAAGTCACTTAGCCTCCCTAGCTCTGTGGGTGTGTTGTGAGAATTAATGGTGTAATATTTACAAAATGCTTTGTGATCCCCAGGAAAAAATCACTAGGGAAGAATTCTGGTTTGTTTATATAGATGTAAAGCATGGATATAAAATAAAAAGCTTGGGGCCCGGCTGGATGGCTCAGTGGTCTGGAGCGCCTGCTTGGGAAGGCTTGGGCGGCTTCGGGGACCGCGGTTCGATCTCCGGCACCACATGCTGCGCCAGCCCTGCTGTCAGGGCGGGCTGAGCCGGCCATAAAAAAAGATGAGTGGATAAACAAATGTTCTGAGACAAGAAAAAATAAATAAATAAAATTAAAAAAAAATAATAAAATAAAATAAAAAGCTAAGATAGCAGCATGTTTTATTTGTTTTTACAGTAATATGCTAGTAAATCTTTAATAATGACTGTCCAGGAAAGAAAACCCCTATCCATATATTTGCCAATTTTCATGGTGTAAATACTGCTACTGTGGTTTACTTCAAACCAAAAAGAGTTCCTGAACCTAGAATTGGGAAAGAAAAGTACAGCGAATCCAAGCCACCCTGAGAGCTGGCAGGAGCACGTCTTTGTGTCTACAGAATTACTTCTGTTCAGATCACTTTGAGCAGTTAAAAAGTTAGACGTTAAATATGCCGGTGACCTCTGGTACTGTGTCAGAAGTGTAGGTACGGTAGGTCTGCTTTATGACAGTCTAGTGAGGTTCAAGGTGTAGGTTCCTTTTTAGAATAGCCAAACCTGAACCAAAACTTAGATCTATATAACAGTTTTCACTTACCACTGCACTGCTACTTAATGTCTTCATGATAAACATAGCTAATTTTGGTTCTTTTCCATGTTTAATCAAAAGCCAAAACCAATCCAAAATTTAGAGAAAAGCTAAAATTTCCAGGCTTGATATAGTAAGGCTGTGTTAGCAATGACACCTGAAATGTTATATAGGGTTTAGACCCACGTGGAAATGTTCATTAATTTATTCTACCTTCCCAGGGGCTGTTTTAGGTTTCTTTACTGAATGTATGTTACTAGCAGGGATCTAGATTAGGAGATGTGTGGCTCTGCTCCTGCCACAAATGACTGATCAGTTTAAGAGAAACTTGGCAGCCTCAACAGCACAGAGCTAGGATAAGGTGCAGAAACAAGACTCATAGTTGTGGAGAAGACCCTAGAGAATGTTCTAGAAACACAAAGATAAAAGCTAGAGTGGTAGAGGTCAAATCTTGATGGTCATTAGGGTCATCTGAGAAAGGAAGGGGGAGAGGGAAGGGAAAGGAGAAAAGGAAGGAAGGAAGGAGGGAGAGAAGGAAGGAAGGTAAAGGAGATCCAGAAGTCTGAGCACTACTTCATACATTTTGAGTCAGAATCTCTGGTACAGGCCTCAGCGATATGGTTTTTTTTTTTTTTTTTTTTTCTTTAATTTTATTGGGCCAGGAGACAGCTCAGTAATCTGTGTGGAAAGTGTAAGGATAAGGGTTCCATACCTGGTACAGCATGCAGTGTGGTCCCACACTGAGCAGGCTACAAAAAATGGGAGTGATGTGATGGTGCAAACTTGTAATCCCAGGGCTGCAGAGGCTGAGACAGGAGGATCACTATGCATCTGAGCTGCATAGTGAGACCCTGTACCCAATAAATAAAAGATTTAAAATTATTTTAATTTGAAGAGTAAAAAAAAAGCAAATATGACAGTGAGCTATTTTTTTTGCCAGCTCTCTCTCTCTCTCTCTCTCTCTCTCTCCTTATTCGTCTTGGTTTATTCTGTAACTAGAAAACTAAATCCTTCCACAGAAATTGCAGGATGGGCTTAATCCTCCTCCTCATCACCCGCTCCAGCCCCACCCTGGCCCTTCTTGGCAGTCTTCCTCTTCACGCAGCCCTGGCGGCCTCCCCGCTACTGGGAGCGCAGGGAGAAGCTGCTGTGCTTCTGGGAGTCCAGGTGCACAGTGAGGGACTGGGTGTTCACCGCCTGCTCGTGGACCCTGATTTGGTGCTGGCAGATGAGCACGAGGGCGTGGTGGATGGACGTGGCCAGGCCCAGCTTGAAGACCTGAGTCTGCAGGCGCCTCTCCAGAAAGTCCTCAATTTTTAGGCCTAGAATGTAATCCAGCTTCGTGTTGCCCTCATCCAGCACCCCAATGCGGACCAATTGCTGCAGGAGAGCATTGGCTTTGCCTTCAAAGAGAGGCCATGGGTTCTTTTAGTCCCTCGTTAACAGCTCTCGGGCAGCCTTGCACGGATCTTGCGCAGAGTGAATTTGACCCTCCAGACCTCTCGCTTGTTCCGGAGCCCATACTTGCTGATCAGCTTCAATTCTTGGTCAAGGTGGGATTTCTTGAAGGGCCTCCGTGGGATTACGTAGGTTTTACGACAAATCCAGCTCCTCGGCAGCTCCTTGCCATCGGCA
The DNA here is from genome assembly GCA_004027025.1 of Myocastor coypus. Taxonomy (NCBI): domain Eukaryota; kingdom Metazoa; phylum Chordata; class Mammalia; order Rodentia; family Myocastoridae; genus Myocastor; species Myocastor coypus. The sequence continues at coordinate 24,572 of PVJA010029512.1, forward strand.
TGCTGGCCCGGCTGCACCTGTGAGGCGACCTGGGCGGCTGTGTGTGTCATAGATTTCTCTTTTTTTTTTCTTTTTAAAGATTAAACCAAGGGTATGTGAGGTGTGTGTGTGTGTGTGTGAGAGAGAGAGAGAGAGAGAGAGAGAGAGAGAGACAGAGACAGAGACAGAGACAGAGACAGAGAGAGACAGAGAACAAAGGAGATAGACACGGTCATACATTTTGTTTACTTGTTTATTTTTATTATTATTATGGCCTACTCAGCCTGCCCTGGGGGTGGGACTAGCTTAGCATGTGGTGCCTGGGATTGAACTGCAGTATCTGCGGTTGCCTCAGCTTTCCTAAGCAGGCACTTTAGAACACTGAACTGTCTCGCCAGTCCTGTGTCATTGATTTCTGATGCTGCATAGATTTCTCATTCTCCTTGATTACATTTGAAGTGAAGGACAGAAGTGAATTACAAGGGACTATTGTGTGTGTGTGTGTGTGTGTGTGTGTGTGTGTGTGTGTGTGCGTGCGCGTGCGCACAGGGGTGGATGAATATCTGATTACATGGCGTAGTGCCAGTTGGACTTCATTTAGGGGTCACCATGCAGCAGCTATTCTGAAATGGAACAGCTGCTACGCCCACAGTTCACTTGGTAGCATTTTCTCAGACTGACATGGCCATCCCAGGACCACAGGAACCCTAACCTCAGAGACCGAGGCAGGAATAGATGCTGTGACCCAGCTCTGAGGTTGTTTGGCTTGAGCTTATTGTCCAACAGGTGTGAGCATGGAGTGGCCACCTAATTAGATCCTTCCCTCGGGGAAATCCAAGGGGTAGAAGTTGAGAAAGGAACCGGAAGACAGAAATAAGATGCCTGAAATAGTGGAGACTTGGAGGAGTGAGGCTTTATGGCAGTGAGGGAAGTAGACAGAGTATTAGACGATGGCAACGGGGCAGCAGAAAGAGAAGCCTTGTTGTAAGGGAAGAAGAAAGAAAAAGACAGGGAGGAGAGAAACAACAAACACCTGTTTCAAGAAGGGAAGACTGGGAAAAAGAGGGAAAGGACAGGAAAAGAACTGAAAGACCAGGTCACAGTGCATTTTTCCCTCATAATCCTACAGGATGAAATCACCAACTGCCTGTTCCTTATTATAAGCTAGAGAAATCCCTACGATGTCCTGTACGTGGGGTGGGGGTGGGAGTGGTGGGTGGAAAAGGCTGAACATTGGTGTCTTCTGACTTTCCTCCTGGGAGATGAGTCCACAACTATAAAGGCTAAACACAGGGTCAACACCAGCTGGGGTGACACCCACCCTGTGCTGACTGGCGAGGCTCAGGCTGGCAGTATCTTCACCCTGTCCCATGGCCTGGATTAAGTCCTAGAGAATATGCTTCCCAGGATTCCAATTGACACTGAGGACTAATTTGCAAAAAGTGTGGCAAGATAGGAATTATCTATGAAGGCCTAGGAGACATCTGTGTTCTGGGTTGTTAAAAAAAAAATGTACTAAAGTATATGTTGTCCTCAGCATGAGGTGGAGGCTATTACTATCCTCTGGTATCTTGGCTGTTCTTCCACGGAGGTGATCCCTAGTCTTTGGCCATACCTGTGTGTGACTGAGTGGGATGAAGACGCCATTTTCCAGCTTCTCATGTGGCAGGACCTGACTTCTGACCTAAGATGTCAAGGATAATGGTGCTCAGGGGCTGGAGTGATAGCTCAGTAAAATAAGCACTTGCCTGGCAAGCACAAGAACCTGAGTTCAAGCCCCAGTTCCACCAAAAATAAATAAATAAATAAATAAAAAATAATAATAATAATAATGGTGCTCAAAACATGAAGTAAAGGTACCTCCTTTCCTCCCAAAGACAGCTGAGACTTCAGAGATGATGTTAAGAAAGGAGCAAAGGACAGGAGGGCCCAGGCTCAGACTCAGTGGTAGCATGTGTGGTGGGGGACCCTGGCTTCAAGCCCAGATACTCAAAAAAGAAGAAGAAGAAGAAGGAGGAGGAGGAG
>PVJA010029513.1:12098-26770 GCA_004027025.1 Myocastor coypus
ATGTGTGAGTTCAGAGCTATGAATTTCCCTCTGAGAACTGCTTTCATTGCATCCCACAAATTCCGGTAGGTTGTGTTTGAATTTTCATTAAATTGTAGATACTGTTTTATTTCTTCTTTAGTTTCATCTGTGACCCATTGGTTGTTGAGAAGAGTGCTGTTTAGTTTCCATGTAGTCCTGGAATTCCTATGGTTTCTTTTGTCATTTATTTCCAATTTGATTGCACTGTGGTCAGATAATATGCGTGAGATAATTTCTGTTTTCTTGCATCTACTTAAGCCTTATCTATGGACTAATATGTGATCTATTTTAGAAAATGTCCCATGTGCAGCTGAGAAGAATGTGTATTTTGAGGTGGTTGGATGGAACACTCTGTGTGTGTCCACTAAGTCCAATTGTTTCAAGTTCTGATTCCGTTCTGCCACTTCTTTGCTGATTTTTTGTTTGCTTGATCCATCTTTTTCGGATAAGGGAGTGTTGAGGTCTCCTGTTAAGATTGTAGTATTGGATATGAGATTTTTCAGGTCCATTAAGTTTTGTTTTATATAGCTTGCTGCTCCCATGTTGGGTGCATACATATCTATGAGTGTTACCTCTTCATCATGAATTTTTCCCCTAACCAATATGTAGTGGCCTTCTCTATTTCGTTTGATCAGTCTTGGTTTGAAGTTTAGACTGTCTGCAGCCCTTTTAAATTTTATCTTTCTATCTATCTATCTATCTATCTATCTATCTATCTATCTATCTATCTACCTATCTATCCATCCATCCATCCAGAGTACCAGGAGTGAGGTCATTGCAGTGACTAACCTGACCCCATGTGGATTACAAGTTTTGGCGAACGGCTTATGGGAAGAAATAGGAAAGTTTCAAGAGGTCCTCTACTTGTGAAGAGCTGGAAAAGCTTCAGCTATTCTGTAGAGGAGACTCTGGTCAGAGCTCCGGAGACCAGAAGGCTGATAGAAAAGCCTGCCTGTGAAGACCAGGTTTGAAAGACTTCTGCTGGGAAGGACTGTATTGGTTGTTGGACTCTAGATCATTTGTGTTTTGACTTAGTAGAGAAATTGTCTGCATTTTGTGCATGTCCAGAGACTTTGCCTGAGAGTGAGTTTAACCATGGCAGACTGATTAATTTTTCAAAAGATATTTCAAAGAAGCCAAATATTGGGGCCATGGCATGGCTCTTATTGGGGACTTTTAGCTAGATTTATGTTGCAAATAAAGAGCAAGGAGCCCAGCAGGATGGCTCAAAATGTTGTGAGTTTGGTGAGAAAGCAAGTGCCAGTAAAACTGTGGACTGTAAGGATAGAGCTGAGAGGACCTCTATTGCTGAGAAGGAACCAAAGAATGGAAAAGTTGGCCTGAGGGCATCACAGGAGGTGTCAGGTCTCTACCCTCAGAACTGCAAAGGTCAGGGACTTTGCCTTGAAGGGAAAGCTGCTGAGTCCTTTATTCCAGAATGGTGGTGGCTGCACCAGGTTCCAGAATGACGCTGGCATGGACAATTTATTCCTTGGAATCAGGGACAGAGTGCTCAGCAATACAAGCACCTGACACCTACAGTGAAGAGAAAGCAAAGCCTGGCTACTGCTCCAGCTGACAGCAGACCTTGGCATCATCCACGTGGCAGTGGTTTTAGGCACATTGAGAATGCAGGAGTTCTGAGGTTAAGAAGGCTTCCACCTTGATTTCAGAAGGCCTGGGGGTCCAATCAGTGTGTCCCTGAGAGGGCAATGTGTAAAGTGGTGAGTAAGAGGCCTATTCTGTGGAAACCCCAGAAGTTTGGAAAAGCCAGGAACATGGGTCATCTAAGAGAAACTGCAAAAAGGGAGCAAAGCCAGCTTGAGAGAGAAGCTAAGAGAGCTACAACTACCAAGAGTGCTGTAGGGGCAGAGCCACATGGAGTTTACAATTTGCCACAGGTTGTTTCGGATGTTCCACAAGGACCTATAGGATTTAATGTTGACTCTTCTGGATTTTGGACTTGTGTTGGTCCCAATGCTAGGTATCCTGCTGTATGTACCTTTTGGAATGATAATGTTTATTTTGTGCCTTTGAATGTTGGACATATTTAAATTTTCATTTTTATAGGGGCTCATGGAGACTTGGGACTTGGACTTTTCAGCAACGTTGAAACTGTTGGGACTTTGGCAACTCTTAGAGATGGACTAGAACGTCTTTTGCATAAAGGGATGTGCATGAGTATTTGTGGGCCTAGGAGTGGAATGTTATGGTTTGTGTATAGGTGTCCCCCCAAAGCCTCATGCAGTCATGGGGTGGTTCTGAAATTTGTAATTGATTATTGTCAGAATGGGTGCTGCGCCTCTCCTGCGGCCGGGGATTTGCATTTCAATGTAAGGGAGGAAGAGAAGTTGGGCCCTGGGTCCTGCTCTCTGAGATGCACTTCCCCAGGAAGACCTGTGTCCTGACACCTGGAAGAATGTTCAGGCTGACCATGCAAGCATTTCTAGGATGCCATGCTGGCCTCACCCCCAGGATGCACTGAGAAGGCAAGTGAGACTAGGCACAGTGGCACAGCTTGAGCTGCTCGTAGCTCTCTCCCCTCGCTCTTGTTCTTGCCAGCTCTTGCCAGCCACCACAGAAGATTGTTTTCTGCCATGAGCCTCTCTGCCTTGGAACCAGCTGAATCTGGGCTGAAACCTCCAGCAACTATCAGCTAAATAAAGTTTTCCTTCCCTCACTTTGAGTGTCGGTTATTTGTCTCAGCAACGAGAAAAGAGTAACTAAGACACAGGGATCAAACTCAGGATCTTGTGCTTGCCAGGCAGGCACTTAAGCCACTGAACTATATCCCTGGTCTTTAAATTTTATCTAGTTATTTAATTAATTAATTATTTATTTTTTAGGGAAAGATCTACAGGGGGTTCACGGTCTTAGTACTAGATTGGACTCATAGTGATCCATCTGTTTGCAGCCACCTGAAGCTGGGTTCACCCCGCGCCACCATGCCCAGTCTCACTTGACTTCTCAGCACACCCCAGGAGTGAGGCCAGCATGGCATCCTGGAAATGCTTGCATGGTCACCCTGGGCATTCTTCCAGGTAAAGGCATAAAATAATGAGACTGGCATACTGTTTGTGTGAATAGACCATCCTATAATGCATGCCTATTGTTCTGTCTGTCTGTCTGTCTGTGTGTCTTCTCAATTTTGAACTAGTTATGTACATTATCTTCAAAAACATTCATGGCAAAAACATTTTGTTAACATGTCTACCTTCTCATTTTTAGATTGGTGATTAAGAAGCAAAATCAGAATCTAGTTTTTATCCCTTATATTTCTTCTTTGAAGTTTGCCTTTTTTGTGGTGACATTAAAAACAAAACACGTGAGGTTTTTGACTTTTTGTATAAGTGCTTCTCTGTCTCTGCTTTTTGCACCTCTTTCTCTAACCTCATACATCTTTGTATGTGATAAATTTTGTATGCGATAAAAAGTATTAATCATGAGACCATTCATTTCAGTTAAATTTTAAGTATTTGGGGCAAAGGGACCTAAAAAGTTGGAAGCATGATGACAGTCTTATTTTTTCTTTTAGATATTGCCTTAGTTACTTTTTACTCGTTGCTGGGACAAATACCCGACAATCAAAATGAAGGAAGGAAAGGTTTATTTAGCTCATGGTTACCGGAGGTTTCAGTCCATATTCAGCTGACCCAAGGCTGAGTGGAACAGAGCAAAGGGCATCCAGTTCATGGCAGCAGAACAGCAACAATCACGACAGAGGCAACTTGACCAACCAAGACAGCAGAGCAACAGCTCTAGTCTCTGTCTCTCTTTATATTCCTGTCAGGCTCTCTGCCTTAGGATATCCACCCTGGACCGCACCCATAGTGCCAGCCCTACTCAGACGGATAATCCCATCAGTACTAAAACACATAATCCCAGTGACTCATGAATCAAGTCAATCTATAGAAGCTCCAACAAATGACTACATGAGGCTTTAGGGGAACAATTAGACATAAACCATAACAGATATTAAACATTATCTAATTCTAAACTTATTCCTCACAAACAAATGGACCTTAGAGATTCAGTGATATCTGTGAAGATATCTCAGTTGCTGTGCTTAGAGAATATCAAAGATAAACCATGGCATATTTGGTAAAGTTTTACATTTTCTTTTTCTTTTATTCTTTTCAAAATTCTCCAAGATTGGATGTTTTTTGGTTTCTCTTGCCCTCATTTTATACATGGTTGTAAGCTAGGGGTTTTGTTTTTTAGAACTGTAGTGCTGTATCCTTAAATATATTACTGTTTAAAATCCTTTTATTATGGTCAGCTCAGCCTGCCCTGGGGGTAGGGCTGGCATAGCATGTGGTGCCAGGGATTGAACCACAGTCCTGGTGGTTGCCTAAGCTTGCTGAAGCAGGCACTTTAGACCACTGAGCCATCTTGCCAGCACCAAAATCCTTTTAATCCTTTAAGGGACAGAAAATGTAGATCTTATAATGGGCTGGCAAGATAGCTTAGCAGACTAAGCACCTGCTTGGCAAGCACAGGGACTAGGGTTCCATCCTTGGTCCCACATGCTATACCGGCCCCTACCACAGGATTGCTGAGCCCGCCACAGAAGCCAGGCATAGTGGTTTTTGGTTTCATCACTGGGGAGGCTGACAACAGGATCACTTGGTGTTATGGTTTATGTCTGGTTGTTCCTCCAAAGCCTCATGCCATCATGGGCCGGGATTCTAGAGTTTGAAATTTGAATGATGATCCACTGGGATTATGTGTTTACTACTGTTGGGATTATGGTCTGAGTACTGCTGAGACTATGGGTGTGGCCTGAGATGGACAGGCTATGGCAGAGAGCCTGATGTAATTTAAAAAGAGAGACAGAGAAACAGACTCACGCTGTTGCTCTCTGCTCCCCTGGTTGGTTGGTTGCCTCTGTCGCGATTGTTGCTGTTCCACCGCCATGAACTCTCTGCCTTGTTCCACTCAACCTTGGGCCGAATATGGACTGAAACCTCCAGTAACTGTGAGCTAAATAAACCTTTCCTTCCTTCACTTTGAATGTCAGGTATTTGTCCCAGCAACGAGTACAAAGTAACTAAGACACTAGGAATCTGAGCTGTGTAGTGAGACTCGTACCACATAAAATAAAATGAAAATAAATTAATAACCTACTCATTCATCCGGTCTCACTTATACGGGGTTGCTTCTGCACACAGAGTCAGCCATGTACAGTGCTTTCTTAGAGCACCTGCACAGGCCTCCCCCTTTGTCTGAATTATTCTTCAAAATAATTTTCTGATTTGTTATGGTATGAAATTCCTTGAGGACTACCATTGTTACCATGTGAACTCTATTTGTTTATGGTCTGTCTTCCTATACTAAAATGTTAATTTTTTGAGAGGCAGCATTTGGCAGTGTTTTTTTTTCCACTTATATGAGCACTACAATAGCGATAGCAACTGGTACATAATGGTACGCAGTAATTATTTGCTAAGATAATAATATGTTCATTTTATTTCATCTTCCTAATAACATTGAGAGCTATTGTTTGAAATTTCTAATCACTATTTATTTTAAAAGTCTCTTACTAATATCTGTAACACCTAGCATGTCTCCCTTTCCTTTGCCTACCCCAAGACAAAAAATAAAAAGCATTGCTTTTACTTTAGATTCTGAGCAGTTGTTTTAGCAAGCTTATTCAATTTTAATATCTAAATATTTCTCTGCTATAGAAAAATACACCAATATTAATAGAATAAATGAAATGTAATGCTATTTTCTATACAACTTATCAAAGATTGACAAGAATTTCTTTCAAATTTTTTTGAAATTTTAGATTTTCCTTTATCCAAACTGGACATTTCTTTTCTAAATTCAAATTAATATGTCACTTACTAGCTTTGTTAGTTTTGCAATTTTAGAAAAACAGGTATAAACTTGGAAATACATTTGTCGTTTTCCAGCTTTGCATATAGAAGCAATGGTCAGTAACAAAATATTGCTTGCGTCTTAGATGCTAGCCTTAAAGTTATGCGCAATAGGAAAAATTCATAAGAAAGATTTGTCTAAAGTTAACAAAAACCGCTTATTTGATTCTGATTTTTATGGCCTAATTGTGTGTTTTTGCACTTAATTCCTGGTATGCAGTGTGTGTGTGTGTGTGTGTGTGTGTGTGTGTGTGTGTGTGTGTGTGTGTATTTATTGGGGAGACAAATATTAAGTAAATGTATAAGAATCAGCTGGGCAATTGAAGAAAAACAGGATAAAAGAAAGAATATTAAGAAATGCTTCCATGCTGAGACCTAATTGAGGTCAGAGAGCACTTCATGTGAGGGTTTGGAGAAATAGCTGTTCAGATTGAGAGGACAGCAAAAAAGCAGTTCATAGGATGAGAATGCACTTGGTCATGTTTCAGGAGCAGTACAAAGTCCAGCCTGGCTGGAACGGAGCCCTCTAGGGAGAAATAGCAGGTAAGACCACTGAGAAACAGCTAGGAGCTATAGAACACAAAGCATTACCGGGCAGCATAAAAGTTTTAACTTTTGCTCTAGTTGCAAGATGTTTTTATTTAGTTGTTAGAAAGGAAGAAAGAATTTAGACATTTGAAACCTGTTAGGAAAAGATATAAGGTTTTTAGGATAGAGATTCTTCCATCAGTAAGAAAGGATTTCTCCATCATAATGTTTGGAACAATCTATATGATAAAATCAGTATCTTGGCTTCCCCTTATATATAAGTATTTGAGTTACTAATGTTTTTCTATTACTATACATAATCAGTAATTTTCTTGAAATAGTTGTATATTTAATGCTGTTTATGTCTGTCTTTCTATTTTAAAATAATTCCAAGGCAAGCTATATTTGTAGTTTAATAAATAATTCCTACAAAGCAATTCCTTTCTATTATAATCAGGTTGATTCTTTTAAATACTATATTTTAATATTTTACCTGATATTTAGGGGTATTAAAAGAAACCTACTCATTTAAGAAAACTAATTGTATATTAATAACAAACTATCACATGTTGTAAAGAAATGACTGGATCAATGACATGTTATGAGAAAGTTTGGTCTGTGTTTCTCAAAATTATGTGATACTTAGAAATGCTCTGCATCATTATTTTAGTTTATGTAACTTAGTTATGAGTATATGCAAAGTATAACAATAAATATTTGTTTACTTTCTTAAGACTGAAAAGCAGTAAAGGTATTCTGGTTTGGGTGTTTTATATGCAAACTGTCAGTACCCAGTTCTCTAACCTACCTAAGTTAATGTAATAAATATAATAATTAATATAACTATGTTTGAAATTGACTGGATTCCTGTGTTGTTCTACTAGTTGACCAAATTATAATTATGGTATTATACCCAATAGACACAAATTTCTACTTGAAAAAAGTAAGTCACTTCATTCTATGGCTATATCATAACCTAAATAAATCAAACTCTTCTTTCTTTCTTTCTTTCTTTCTTTCTTTCTTTCTTTCTTTCTCTCTCTTTCTCTCTCTCTCTCTCTTTCTTTCTTTCTTTCTTTCTTTCTTCCTTTCCCTCTCTCTTATGTTTCTGCCTGCCCTCTCTCCTCCTCCTTCTCTCTTTCCTTGCTTGCTTGCTGTCTTTCTAGTACAGAGGATTTCCCAACTCTGAAAAATAATGGAAAATATATGTATTATTAGTATATACTACTTACTATCCCAAAATAATAATTTTAAATAAATAATACTATGAAAATATATTCAGTTTCAAAGCTTAGCTAGGTTTGTTCAAGCAAGTTACTAAAACAACAGTTATCAGAACTGTAATTCTTTATTCTTAAAGTTGAATATAGTGAAATAAATTTCTTTCTTATGGATTGTATTTCAGTGCTAGCAAAGCCTTAAAAGAAGAGGGATTAGAAGAAGGTGTAGACTGGCTTCAAGGTACATCACAAAGTTTTGTGCTTTTTTCAGCCTTTGTTTCTTCTCCATTCATAGTACTTTATACATTTTACTTTTATTACATCCTTGCTTTTTTTGTTCTTCAGTACAGTAAGTATGATACCTGGCTCTATTACTTTATCACCTTTTCTTAAATAATTTAGAGTATTTATATCTTTCAGCAGATAAGACACACCTACAAACAATTTTAATTTATGATACCAAATTTCCATCTGATCTAGTGATTGACAAACATTTGAATTTTAGGGTGAGTGTTAGGCCTCATAGTCAGTAACTAAAAATCAAGAAAGCTGTGCATGGTGGTGCATGCCTATAATCCCAGTACCTGGAAGGCTGAGGCAGTAGGCGTACTGCCAGTCTGAGGCCAACCTGAGCTACATAACGAAACTCTTTCTCAAAAAGAGCCGAATGAATAAATAAATATGTAAATACATACATACATAAAATAAAAAAAGCCTAAGAATTGAGTCTGAATAGCATGTACAGTATCTCATATCTTTCAAGAATCATACTGTTCAGTGCTGTAGTTTTATTTATGAATACATATAAACAGTGTACAACATTTTTTGTGATCATTTTCTCTTGAGGCCCTTCCTCCTTGAGAATGATCTGTTAACACACATATTCAGTATTGTAAATGCTGGTATTTTGTGTTTTATATATTTGCAGTTAGTGATAGTTGATACATGTGTACTATACCAGGGAATGAATAAGATATATTACCCTATAGTTACATTATCTGTTAGTGGGGCTAGAGAGATAGCTCAGTAGAATAAATGCTTGCCTGACAAGTGCAAGGGCCTGAGTTCAATCCCAAGCTCAAAAAAGAATAAAATAAAATAAGTAAAAAATATAATTATCTGTTAGCTACAACAATAGATTTTAAGCATACAAAGCAATGAGTATGAATAACATCCTACATTATGTAGGTCTATAATCTAAAAACTCAATGCTCAGGTCAAAAACTTTCTGTTTTAAGCAGACAAACAGAAGATCATTCCTACTGTAAGTTTTCCTACTTTGTACAAAGATTGATAGTAACATAAAAATTTTAACTATACTGGGTGAGGTGGTGCCTGCCTATAATCCCAGCGCTGGGGAGGCTGAAAATAGGAGGATCACTGTGAGTCTAAACTGCATAGTGAGAGCCTGTAGCCTGACTACTATTTCAAGAAATGGAGTGTAATAAACAGGGCCGAGGGACAGCTGTGGTCTCTTACTGAAAATCCCAGAAAGCTGGGATAGTGGAGTCCTGGAAAGCTGGGACGTCAGGTGATGGAAGGCAGCTTCACCTGTGAGCTCTCAGTTTGTTGCTTTCTCCCTTGCTCGGAATGCTATTGGTTGACCCCTGGATGAACCCAGTGATAGGGAAGGTATGGAAGTTAACTGAGATCATGGTCATGTTCGTAACTGTGCACATGGTATGCCTTTGCTAAAGCGATTATGCAGGAGATCATACTGACTACTCTAAATAAAGCTGACTTGCTTCAGGGGTTCATTGCTCACTGAGGGCCGAATTTCAGTGAGTCTTCTGAGCTACCTTCATTGGGTCTTCTTGTAGTTCCTTTCAGCACTGAAACATAACATTACAACAAGAGCCAGTACCAAATACACAAATGAAAAAAAAATCTTTTTTTAAATATTTTTTAAAAATTTATTATTTTTATTCTTCTTTCAGAACCTTTGCTTGTTTATTCACTCATTTTTATGGCCAGCTCAGCCTGCCCAGAGGGCAGGGCTGGCACAGCATGTGGTGCTGGGGATCGAACTGTGGTCCCTGAAGCCATCCAAGCTTCCCCAAGCAGTCACTTTAGACCACTGAGCCATCCTGCCAGGCCCAGAAAAATTCTAAACATAATCTTAGGAGTAGGAATTGAAATTTCTTCTATACTAGCAATTTAATGCCTAGTATGTATGATTTTTTTTTCCTCATCTGCAGTTTTGGAAATAACAGGAATACATGGAATGTATCATCCCGGGTCACTTATAAGTTCCCTGCCTGCCTGTCTACCTCCTTTACTATTGGTAGATTTCCAAAATCTTTATATGTTATTGTACAATGTGGTCATCTGGTTAATTATATAGACCATTGCATTTTTTTTTCATATTTTGCAGTTGTGTCATTTATCATCAAACTGCATAGTAAATTCTAGTAACAGTTCATTATTAAGTAAGATATAATTGAGAACTGCTAGAAGTTCTGATGAAAAGCAGTGGGACTTGTCTGGAAACCCATCAGCTTAGACTTGAAAAGATGTAGTCCAAGTTTTAGAATGGATTCCCATCAGAAACTAATAGAGCACTGAGGAACATTCTAGAAAAGATACCAAAAGCATATTTTCAGCCCTGATTTCTTAATTTACAAATGCCTGCCTTTACTCACAAGTGAACATGTAACATGAGATGAAAACTTTATATCATGATAATGTAATGCAGAGTGTAGTACTTACAGAAAATAAGTTGGTGTTTCTCTTGATTTAAGATTGTAGCTCTTAGCTCCTTTCCTTATTGAGGTTCTTTTCTGGCTCTATTTTAGCTGTCACAGTCAGGTCACTGGGTGTCAGTTATGATCTAACACAGCAGTACCACCCTCTTAGTCACAAATTTTTGTTTCTCTGGCTTTTTGGAACCATTATCTGTCTTGCCTCCCTATCTTTTAAGAAGGACACATTGTTGGAAGTACATTTTCATGTCCTGTGTTGCCATATTGCTTTATGTTCCCTATTCAACAGTCTTCTACAAGGTAAGCAGTGTTATTCTTATTTTCCATAAGTGGCATAAAATAATTATAGATATAATTGGGCTTTTAAGTTCAGTACATTTATTACTACATATTAACTGTACTAATTGCTCTGCCTGTCTTGCAAAGATAATCTTCATCTGTAAAATTAAAACTTAGATATTGTAAATTAACATACAAATGAAATTATTTTGTCCGCTAAAGAAACTAACATAGGGAAACAGTCAATAAATGTTATATATACACTTTCCTAACCATTCTAAAAGAGGCAGAAACTAAGTGCATAGATTTTTAAAATAAAAAGGTATAGATTATTCATATTTCTGGTTCTAGGTATCTCCCTGTTTGAAAAGACTTAAACACATACCTTACCAACTAAGTATTAGTAAATACAGAGTGTTTTTTTTTTTTTTTTTTAACTTTTGCTTGCTAGAAAATGGGATTTGTGTAAACCTTACTATAAAATTGCTCTGGACTCGCATCTCTTCATTTTGCTTTTAGAATTTTAAAATTTCCTAGCATGATAAACAAGAAGGTGCCTTGTCCATGTTGGACCAATTTTGTATTTCAAGATTAGAAACTTATTTGTGAGATACTGAATGACACATTTAAGGCTATGATTATATTTTGTTTTTCAAAGATTCTCAACAATTGTATGTCTATAAATGCACAAAGACAAGAACATTTGAGTAGACTATGAAGATTTTCCTTCTTAAATCACAAGAGCATGTGTAGAAGCTGTTACAGGCAGCAAGTTTCATAACTCTGAAACTTTCAGATGAACTTTTGTGATAAACCTTTACAAGTAGCTAGTGAAGCATTACTCTGACCATTTTATATCTGTAGAGAAAGTTGATAATGCCTCCAGATTTTACATTCTATTTGTTGCTTCATTGTGCTTTATAATCGTGTTGCTAGGGTCAATCTCACAACCTCACACATGTTTGTAGACACGTCCTCTCCCACTCAGCAGTCCTCTCAGCCCACTTCCAGATGTGAATACTAGACTTTTATAAACTGTACACATGAGCATTCCAGTGAGGTAGATGACTGAACACAAATGCTTAGGTTTATCTCTTCCTAAATCAGAAAAGACTTCTTAAAATAAACTGCAATGTACATGGGCAAAAGAAATGAAAGGGGTGAAAATGGTAGCCAAAGGTTAGAATCTGGCTCTCTGATGGACATTGAATAATTTGTCAGACCCCAGAAAGATGACTTCTATGCCAGCAGTGGTGAAAGCTAGGATTCAGCCTAACGTACTTTGTTGATTATCTCAGAGGCTTAGAAATTGGTAGAAATTGAACATCAGGTTGAAGGTGTTAGCTGAAAATACAGTTTTTACATCTTTTTCATAAAGGTCTAAAGTCTTATTCTTGGCAAAAAGGCAAAGGAAATATCTTTTGACTGGAAAAAAATCAGACATGACTTTATGTGCTACTGCTAAATTGAAAGTGAAGAGTGACTGAAAACTTTTATGTGGAATGTTATAATTCTCTTCTATTTTATCCTGTTTCTCCCAGAAAACATTTGAGGGAGGCAGAATTACCTGTGAGGAATCAGACTAGTCAAATAGAAAAAAACGTAAGGGTGTTAGTATTGGGGGTTGCAAAGGAATTGACTTACCTAGACATATTAAAGTGATAGCCACATTTGACAAGCCTCATATACATTTCCATATTCCAGTTTGCCTTTTTTGTGTTCACTCATACATATGAGCAAATGACAGAGGATCTCTAGACATTTGAGAATGAAAACAGCATGAAACAAAATGCTATAATGTAAATGAACAAAAAGTGGTTAGAGGGGCTGGCAAGATAGCTCAGCAGTCTAAAGCACTTGCTTAGGTAAGCTTAGACAAAAGCATACAGACTGAGATTTAAAACCCGGCACTACGTGCCTTGCCAGCCCTGCCCCCAGGGTGGGCTGAGCCAGCCTCAGGAAAAAAGTGATTACAGGATATAGAATTTATGGAAAGGAAACATCTCGAGAACCTCATCAGAGAGAGTCCTCAAAGAGATGCACAAACTGTTTTTTTTTTTTTTTTTAATAAGACCAGTGTATGACTTATGACTTCAAAAGAAACAAACTGAAAATGAATCCTTGGAATATAAGAATATCAGCAAAATATAAGGTAGAGGCAGTTTGTCAGAAGAGATAAAGAATAGAGAAGTATAAAAAAGAAAATATCCAAATAAGAAATATCCAAATAAGAAATTAAGAGAGAACCAAACAAAATGAGTAACAAATGAACAAATAGTGACTACAGAACTGAATAGTTTGTAGTTGAATGGCCCCTAGAGAGCCTGATGCAGTGCATGAAAATATTCCCACAGCAAGGTGCTTCATTAGTAAAATACAACACTGAAGACAGAAGACACCACAGCGAGCCAGCTCGTCTCAGAAACAGGACAGCTATATGAGACCAGCAGGTCTGTCTGCCACTGCCCTTTGCCTCAGTGGGCTGCCCTGGCCTCTCTTGCCTCGGGCTGTGCATCATGGTTTGATGCAGCTGTGGCAGTCCCACATGGGAGACACTGAGCCCAAGTCTCTGCCACCTGCCAGAAGGCTCAGTGTTTGTGCTTGATGGGGCCGGGCTGCTTGCCCTTGTTCATGTGCTGGATAGGCACGACAGACTCTCACCTGGCTGCGTAGTTGTTAACATCGAGGCAGCGTCCTAGCAGCGAGCCTCACTGCGTGCTGGCACGTCCCTTCTCTCTGCCTGTATTCCCTTGAGAAACCCAGACAAGTAGGACCTGGGAAGCTCAGCACTGCCACTGGGTCCAACTCATCACTTCTTCCCTTCCAGCAAGTGCAGTCTCAGCTTAGGTATTCTGGAGAATCTGCCGAGGGGAACAGGGGTGAGGGCGAGGGGACTAGAAGCCACATAGTGACCAGAGCAAGCTCTGGCTGGGAACTGGCTTGTTTCCTTGGCATACAAGGAGAAGAAAACAGAATAATATCTGATATCTCAACAGAAACAGTTTGGGAAATGTAAGCTCATTACGCAATACATGGAAAATTCCACGGAGAAAATAATGGAGTTGTTCTCAGACAGTGTCAGTGTATGAGGATACTAAAGACATCTTCACCTCTGTAAAGTCTCAAGAACTTAGTCTATGCCTTTTTCTAAGGTAGCTGCTAAGAAGATTATTATTCAGAATCAAGAAAATAACCCTAAAGGAGAAACAAGGGACTATGAAACAGGAAAGGCAGCACAAAAGAATGGGAGAAGAAATCTCCAGGATGTTCATAGAGATCCTAAAATAAAAAGTGAAACTGTGGTAAGCTTAGAGGTTGTGGTAGGCTTGTAGATTAGAGAATTTTATTGAGATCACAGGGGCAAGTTCTCTGAGACGGAAATTGAGACTGGGCAAGGTGGCACATGCCTATAATCCCAGCCCTTGGGAGCCTGTGAATAGGCAGATCACTACTATGTGTCCCATCTAGTAGTGAGACACTGAACACCCTGTCTCTGTAGACCCTTCCCTAAAAATACAAAAAAAAAAAGATGAAAATGATGGATTATGTAATGTACCTAACAAAGGTTTAAACCGGAAGTGTTAACTGCATTAAAAGAAAATAGGAAGGTGGGTTGAGTAGGGTGAGTGGGTGTTATGGTTTATGTCTAGTTGTCCCCCCAAAGCCTCATGGAGTCATTGGGCGGGGACTTCTAGAGTTTGAGACTTGATCCATGATCCCTGGGATTATGGGTTTTAGTACTGATGGGATTATGGGTGGAAGTACTTTTGGGATTATGGGTGTAGCCTAGGGCGGGAGCTAAGGTGGAGAGCCTGAATGTAATATAAAGAGAGACAGAGAGACAGACTGGAGCTCTAGCTGTTGCTGTTGCTCTGCTGCCGTGTTGGTTGGCTGCCTCTGCCACCATTTTGTTGCTGTTCTGCCGCCATGAACTGGATGCTCTCCGCCCTGCTCCACTCAGCCTTGGGCCAGCCGAATATGGACTGAAACCTCTACGAACTGTGAGCTAAATAAACCTTTCCTTCCTTCATTTTGAGTGT
>PVJA010029514.1:0-26557 GCA_004027025.1 Myocastor coypus
AGAAGAAGAAGAAGAAGAAGAAGAAGAAGAGAGGAGGAGGAAGAGGAGAAGAAAAAGACAGAAATCTAGAATCACAAAATATAATAGTAGAGCAATTATTTTCCTTGTTTTCATGAAAAAATTAGCACAAGTTTCCTTTTCAACAAGTGCAGGCCGGCCAAATAGCTCAGCAGATTAACGTGCCTGCAAGCAGGTGCAGGAGCCGGGGGTTTGATCCCCAGGCCCATTGTGTCATCCCCACCCCCAGGGTGCACTGAGCCAACAGTTGAGATTGGGTGTGGTGACTTGTGCCTATATTCCCAGCCCTTGTGAGGCTGGAAACAAACGGATCACTACAAGTCCGATCTAGTAGTGAGAACCTGAATACCCTGTAGACCTTACTCCCAAACAAAAAAAAAAAAAAAAATACAAAAACAAAAAATAAGAAGTGCAGCTGGCAACCAGGGAGATAGATAGTTCAGCCTGCCTGGCAAGCACAAAGTCCTGAGTTCAATCCCTGGTACGAAAACAACAAAAATTATAATGTGTAGGGCAGGAAGAGCATGGGAGTCAAACACCCTAAAATACCACCACCCATTTCATTCACATGCGGTAGAATTCTTTCAGGTGTGTGCCACCACACTGTTTGGGGGTCTCGGGGGTCTCAGCTGCACCGGTGTGTAATGTGTTGCCCAGCATCAAGCCCCAGTTCCTATGTTTGCCTAAGCAAACATCTAGTCTGCTGAGGGCTGTTTGACATATAAATCCCTTTAAAAGCTTCTTGCCCATTTTTATAAACTAGGAATTTCTTCCTCAAGGACTTCCATGTCTTTTAGATACCAACATAAAGATAGAGGAGACCTATCTCCATTTTCTGGAGAGTGTGAGTCTGACTTCCAGGGACAGTTTGCTCCAGGTAAACTATCTCCTCCCTAAAGATAAGAGGAAAATTTATTTTTCCTTTGGGTGAGGTCAGTGAGGAAACACTGACAACCTGTGATTTCCCCTACATCTCAGCTATTAAAAACTCTCCCAGACTGTATTTCAAGGGAATTAGGTTCAGGCTTCAGTTCAGGCCTCTCTCTTACTGGAACAGCATCTCATACTACTCTAATTGATCATGAGCTCCTGGAAGAGAGGGGCTAATCTAAAACTGACAAATCCAACAGTGACCTCTCAGTAGAAGCATGCATTTCCATATGTAAATCGACAGGTAGACATCACCATCATCAGTACATGAGTGCATTTCAGTCTACACTTTCAAGTTCAACTTATGAGAAGCTGGAGAACATGAGGTAAGTCCTTCATACTCATTAGAGCAGATGGGTGTCCATCCACTCTTCCCTATATTATAACACTGCATGATGTTACAAAGCAGAGTACACAATAAATGCATTTCAATGACAAAAGAATGGCTTCGAAGATGCATTAGAATACATGTACCCATCTAAGCAAAAGCAACACTGTACTTTTGTTGGCATTAAATATAACTCAGATATAGTTAATTTAGCTCAAAAATGTTTTTAACTAAAAGATGTAAAGATACAAATATGGCATGAAGCAAGATAAACAAGAATAATATTTGTCTTAGAAAAAATCCAGAGACTATCAATCTCTTCTCTCAAAGTTGTTCAGCATGTGGCAACTACTTCAAGCACAACCACTCCTCTTACCATGCCCAAAACTGATCAAATCTGGGCCAAATCAAGTATCTTCTCTTAAATCTTCTCATCAATGTGAAGCCAATGTCCCTTAAATCTCAAACTCTATTCAATCGTAACAAAGAATGAAACCACGTCTTTTGTGGAAAAATAGTTGTAGCTGCAAATCTAGTAAGTGAAATAAGCCAGGCATAAAGACAAGTACTGAATAATTTCAATCATATGTGGAATATTGAAAAGCTGATCTGAAAAAAAATGAAGAACATGGAACTCCATAAATGTGCACGACTCTGTTTGTAAATTGATAAAATTTGTAAATTGATAAAAATAAATTTAATTTGTATTTAAGTAAAATCTAAGAATTTCAAATAGCCTAGTCTTTGAACACCACACCTAAAGCCTCTGTTTGCATGATAGTATTTGTAAATGGGTACATAAATGGATCGTAGCACATCCAAATCCAGAAGCCCTATGAAATTTCCTGGCAGTTCAATATGACTAGCTTTTTCTGTTTTTCAGAGTAGGTTCATAATTATGTATCAGTGACAATGAGTTAAGAATCACCATTGTTCCCACTTTGTTAGTGAGAAACTTGATTCTGTGTTTATTCTTAGAGCTTTATTCAATCATAATTGATACGTGCAATTGCTTAATATTTACAATTTCATGCTGAGAGAGTTTAGATGTCTTATACACATATCAAAAAAAAAAAAAAAAAAGACTTAAGAAAGGCTTAGAGCCCATATCTCTATGGGAAGATCAGATTCCAAGGTAGAACAAAACAATCTTTTACTTGCTACATTCCACTGTGTGTTCTTACGAGAAACCAGGGCTCAAGTGCAGTCAAAGTGGTAGAAGACAGATGTAACATCCCCAGAGCAACTGGCAGGGTCTGTTGAAGCTTTTGCCTCTTTACTCTGGCATACACAGCACAGCAGACTGACAGGTGCCTCTCCACAGTCAGGGGAGAGAAAGGCGGTCAGCAGGGTGGGCTTTGTTCAGATCTACATTGAGTTTCCCAGAGAATGTGCTTGCTTCTGCCCTCCACACAGGCTGGTTCACTTGCGGACAGCCACGGAACAGCCCCTTCAAAAAGAAGAACACTGCAGAGCCCCCAACTCGGTTAGCTCTCTCTGCACAGTTAAGTCCTTTATCTTTTACTTACCTCATAGGATTTGCATTCTTTGCTGGGTGTATTGAGGGTTCACTGTCAATCACTTTCTCGCTTCTGGAAGAAAAAAAAGACATGCGAAGAATTGCAAAATTAATAAGTGGTAGATTTGGTGTTTCCAGAGTTCCAGCTGCACATCCAATATCCTTCTTCTCTCTGCTTAATATTTAGAGGAGGTCTACAATACATACCTTATAAATCACCGGACTGATCCCAGCTAGAGTTCATAATTGGAAAAGAATGAATGCTTTTAAATTATCAGGGGAGTTCTGCTTCTGGTAAGGAGGTAGAATACTGTAAAAGACCATCATTTATTTCAATTTGGCAATAAAAAAATTTTCTGTAACACTATAAAAAAAAAACAGTGCATACAAACAGGTCCTAGTGGACTAAATTCTAAAAGGAAATGAACAAAGAGCACAGATACTTGCACAGCTGGAGCCAGGAGCTCAACCTGACTGCAGTTACATGAAGGAAGAAACTCAACTTCGGTGGGAGAGGGAGGTGTGAGGAAGAGCCGCCAGGTTTTGGCGATAGTGCAGGTTACCAAAACAAAATAGAATGTACAATTCCTTGAATGCAAAAAATAAAAATTCTAGCCAGCACATCTCCACCTCTAGGAATTTTTCTGAGAATGTAACCAAACTACTTAGGGAGGCAGAGTAGCTGGAAGGCAGAATTTTTAACCATTCAAGGTGTTCAGATACCAAGGTTATGTTAAAATTAAATCCATGAGTGAACCATAGTACAGAATGCTACAAACCAAACCCTTGGAGATCAAACTCTGAGAAGATCAAAGCAATGCATTTGTGTCTTCATTGTATCAGCAGTGCTGAAGAAAGTGGAGGTGCAAGAACAAAGAGCTCTAAGTCACCTTAAAACTCAGACATAAACTCCAACAAAGCTGGGTGTAGTAGCTCATGCCTGTGATGCCAAGACTCAGGAGCCTAAGGCAAGAGTTCAAGACCACTCTGATCTGCATAGTTAGTGTAAGGCCAGCCTGCACTGCCTAGAGAGAGCCTGTCTTAAATAAACTAAAAGAAAAGAAAACTCCAGGGCCAGGGAGATAACTCCATGGCACAAGTGCCTGCTTGGCAAGTGCAAGGTCATGAGTTTGAACCCTGGTCCTTTAAAAAAAGAAAAAAAAATCTTAAGAAAAGAAAAGGCAATGCAGCTGCAGCCCAGCCTTAACCCAATTTGAGGTGAAAGCTAAGAGAGTAAGCCTTGCATTGGCTGTCTGAATTGTAGAAAAAAAGTTCTTGTACTCTCTGAGAAAAATGAGAAGAGAAAATGCATCATATTTCATTCTCTACTTTTTTTGAAACACCATGACTAATAAGCAATAAAAAAATGAGATATAAAATTATGTGTAAATTTACACATAATTAATAGCAGAAATCAATAAAAGCAGACCTATAAGTGAAACTTTCTGGCAAAGACTTAAAATAACTATGATAAATATGTAAAAATCTTTAAAGAAAAAGATAGGTTGAATGAGTCAATATATGATGGATTTTATGATAAACTTAAAACACCAAACTGAAACTGAGCATGGCGGTTAAATTCCTACAATCCCAGATACTCGGGAGGCTGAGGCAGAATAATCACAAATTCAAATTTCACCTGTGCCTCCCAGGAAAACTCTAGCTCAAAAAGTTAAAACAGTGGCAAAAGATTTGGGATGTAGATAGATGTGGAGAGCTTGCCTACCACACCTGAGGCCCTGGGTTCAACCCCCAGAACACAGCCCCCCAACATAAAAATTGAACTTATCCAAATGAAAACACAATTGTTAGATGACCAAATGAGGCATGTACTGCCTGCCTAACAACGTGGCAACTGTGTTCTACGATTCAGTGTCCCGTGAGACAGGAGGACACTGCCCACTCTTGTTAAGTACACACTTCATTTCTCAATGGCAAAAGTGTGTCACAGAATTTAGGGATCGTTAAATCGCCTCCAACAAAAGAAATGGCAAACAAATGTTGTGTGCTGATACATTGGTACTTAGCAATGAAAAAGGAGTGGATTCCTAACACATGCAACAACATCAATTTTTTTTTTTTTTTCTGTTGTTGGTTGGTGGTTTTTTGGTTTTTGGGTTTTTTTGTTTTGTTTTGTTTTGTTTTGTTTGTATTTTAGGGAAGGGCCTACAGGGTGTTCAGGGTCTCACTACTATAGATTGGACTCGTAGTGATCTGCCAGTTTGCAGCCTCCCAAGAGCTGGGATTACAGGTGCACCGCACCATGTCCTGTCTCAATTGCTGACTCAGCACACCCCGGGGTTCAGGGCCAGCATGGCACAGTCCTGGGGACTGAACACCTAGCCCCTGAGCCTGCTCGCAGGTGCTTTAATCCACTGAGCTATTTGGCCAGCCCTAAGAATGTACTTTTAAACACATGTTTAGTGGAAGAAATCAGACTGGAAGGAGTAAGCATTGTGTCAGCCCATTCACATGAACTTCAAGAGGGGTCAAAGCCAATTTGTGGCAATAGAAGGAAAGTAGCTGCCTCTGTGGTACACCAGATTGAAACAGGGCACTCAGGAACTATGGAAGAGATGAAATTTGCTTCACCTGCATTCACATATTGGCTTCCAGGTTTGCATATTTCTCAAAACTCACTGAAGTATGTGCTTAGTTCTTTGCATGTCTCTGTGTATAAATTACACCAAAATAGAGCTGATCAAAAATCAAACAGAAACTTTTGAAAGTACAAGCAGCTTCGCAGTTCTGTGCTGGATATTGAATAGCATAAACTAGCTATTAAAATGTAATTAGGACAGTTGGGAGTATTCCACTGCATTTAGGTGTATGAGATTTTTTAAATGTATCAATTATAGACCAAGATAGTCATCTTAAAAGGTATACTATAAAACAGTGTGTCCAATATGACCTTGTATCATTAAAAATATAACATTACTTTCACATATTCATAAGAAAATTGTGGATGGATATGACCTAGAATGTCTCTGTAATAATTTCTGTGCCATGGAACATCCTGTTTTTATTTTGTATGTTGGCTTTTATGTATTTTGTAGTTTCTAATCTTATCCAATGTCCAGTACTGCTCTTATAATAATAGAAATGTGTTAGAAATGTTACATAAAAATGTAGCAAAATCTTTTCTAAAAATACGTCCTCCAAAACTCCACTTTTCTCAAACATGAATTCATTTTAAATGTGTCACATGCATCATTTCATGGGACTGAGTGAAGCATAGGAACACAAAATCTTTATCAGACACTTCACATGTGTTCACCAAGGTGTGCCGTGACTGCGCTCAGTCCTTGATACAGTCCTTCAGGAAAGAAGCCACGACTAGACCCATTTTCAGAGGAGGGCCCTGAGCCTCTACATAGCCACCATGCTAGCAAAAGGTGGAGCCCCTGTTTGCCACCCTCCCAACTATGTAATCACTCACTGTGTTAATGCTATGTAGACATCATCTCCTTCCTTCTCAAACACTACTATGAGACTGGAGATTCTCAGGTAGACAATCAAGGATCTAAGGAACTGCACTAATTTTCCCAGGCTTAGCAAGTTCCCCATCCATCGTGGCCAGGATAGAAAGCAGGTGTGTCTCCTATTGACCAGCAAAGGGTGTGCTGCCTCCCTGGCTTTATCAGTAGAGTACAGTCTCTTCATGTGAAGCCCCAGCAGACACTATAAAGCCACGCTTCCCCTGCACAACTTATAAAATCCTTAGATAAGAGAACTGGTATTTATGAAGGGTTATTTGAAGGAAATGAGCCCATCCATTTCTTTATAATCTAGAGCTATTGGCCGACCATCAGAACATTGCAAGTTCAGAACATATTACCTTGGCTTGCTGCAAAATTGCTTTCCCTGAGCTCAGTGTTCTGTTCTGAGTGCTTATTGAGGGATAAGTCAAGAAAACATTCGACAAATCCCATAAATGTGTTTGCAATAGACCAGTCATCAAAGAACATTTTAACCTCACTTCTCACTCTCTTATAAGTAATGCTCCAGTAATTACATTTTAAAAGTAATTGCAGTGAAACTATATATTCTTCAAGAAATTTTCCTAATTGTTAATTGTTTTAAAAAAAAAAAAAAACAGTGCTTATTTTGACTTTTCTCCCATTCTAAATTATTTACTAAGATTGGCATATTTGATTCATACATAATTTGACTATGAAGCAGCTATTTCTATCATTCCCATTTAACTTATAAGGAAAACAAGAACCAGATAATTGCTTCATTTACTTAAGCTCAAACAGCTTTTTCTCATTTATTTACAGTATTCTCTTTGTAAATAGATGTGTTTTCTTTCTTACTGTGTTTCCTAGGAGGTTCAGATGCAAAACTTTTACCCCTTATTCGCAGCTCTGTGTGATACTTTCACCTGTGAACATTCATACTGTTTTGCTTTGTAGTTTTGATATTGCATTATGTTTTATCTTTCATTTGTTCCAAAAGAAATAAAAATAAGGATGAAAATAAGGATGTGTTATAGTTTGTGTCTAGGTGTCCCCTCAAAGCCTCATGCAGTCATGGGGAAGGGACTTTTAGAGTTTGAGATTAACTCATGATCAACTTGGATTATGGGTGATCCAAGGCTGGCACTATGGGTTTGAGTGTTACACCAGCCTGAGGTGGAGAATCTGAATGTGATATAAGTGAGACAGAGAGACCGACTCTCTCTGTTGACATTATCACTGTTTCACCACCATGAACTGCTGCTCTTTGCCATGTGCTAGTCTGTCTTGGAGCCAGCCAAGTATGGACTGAAACCTCCAGTAACTGTGAGCTAAGTAAACCTTTCCTTCCTTCATTTTGGTTGTCAGATATTTGTCCCAGCAATGAGAGAAGAGTAACTGAGACAGAATTTGGTACGAGGAGTGGGGTTGTTGCTGTGACTAAATTGGACCATGTGTATTACAAGTTTTGGGGAATGGCTTATGGGAAGAGATAGAAAATGTTTAGACAGGTCGTCTACTTGTGAAGAGCTGCAAGAGCTTCGACTGTTCTATAAGGGAGATTCTGGTTAGAGTTCCAACCAGAAGACTCTCTGGGAGCCCACCTATAAAGTCCAGGTAGGGGAGGTTTCTGCTGGGAAGAAGGACTTCACTGGTTATTGGACTCCAGATGATTTGTGCTATAACTTGGCCCAAAGATTTTCTAAATTTTGTTTGTGCCCAGAGACTTTGCCTAAGACTGAGATTAAGCATGTTGGACTGATTAATCTTTAAAAAGATATTTCAAAGCAGCCAAATACTGGACAGGTGGCATAGTTGTTATTGGGGGCTCTTAGCCAGATTTATGTTGAAAATCAAGACCAAAGAAACAAGCAGGATGATTTAAAATGTTGTGAGTTTAGCTGGAAAGGAAGCACTAGGAATTCTGTGGACTACAAAGATAGAGCTAAAAGGATCTGCATACCTGGGAAGGAACCAGAGAATCAAAAAGATATCCTGAGAGCATCACAACATGCAGCAGGTCCCCAACCTTTGCAGCCTCAGAATTTCAAGGGAAAGAGACTTTGCCTTGAGAAGAAAGCCACAGAGCCCCATGTTCCAGAATGGCGGCAGCAGGCACACCAGGTTCCAAAATGGCGCTGGCATGGAGAATTTGTTTCTCAGAATCAGGGTCAGAGCGCTCAGTGATCCAGGCCCTCCACTCCTACAGCCAAGACAGAAGAAAGCCTGGATAGTGCTCCACCTGGCAGCAGACCTTGGCATCATCCACATGGCATTGGTTTTAGGTGCATTCAGAATGCAGGAGTTGTGACATTAAGATGGCTTCCACCTCAATTTCAGCAGAAGGCTTGGGAGGCCAGGCAATGTGCCCCTGAGAGGGCAGTGTGTGAAGCAGAGAGTGAGAAGTGAATTCAGTAGAAATTCCAGAAGTCTGGATCATGTGAGGGAAACTGCAAAGAGGGAGCAAATCTGACCCAAGAGAGAAGCCATGGACACTACCACTATGAGTGCTATAGGGGAGGAGCCATGTTGTAAGGTCTTTAGAGCTCACAGCTCAGCACAGATTGCTTCAAATATTCCAGTTTGAATTATGAGATTTAATATTTGCCTTACTGGATTTTGGACTTGCCACCACAAGTCCAGTGTTTTCTATTCCCCTGTTGTTTAAAACTTTTGAAATGAGCCGGGCGTGGTGGCACACGCCTATAGTCCCAGCACTCGGGAGGCTGAGGCAGGAGGATCAGTGAGAGTTCGAGACCAGCCTGGGCTACAAAACTGAGTTCAAGGCCAGCCTGAACTGCATAGTGAGACCCTGTCTCAAAAAGAAAAAAAAAAAACTTTTGGAATGATAATGTTTATCTTGTACCTTTGAATATTGGATGTGTTTGGCTTTTCTTTTGTACAGGAACTCACAGCTAAGGGTTTGCCTTGGAACTTGGAGGAGACTTGGGACTTGGACTTTTCAACAATGCTGAAATTGTTGGGTCTTTGGCAACCGTTAGAGATGAACTAAAATATCTTATTAACAAAAGGATGTGCATGAGGCTTTGGGGTTCCAGGGGTGGAATATTATGGTTTATATCTAATTGTCCCACTAAAGCCTCATGCAATCATGGGGCAGGGGCTCCCAGAGTCTGAGCTTAACTCATAATCCACTGGGGTTATGGGTGATCCAAGGCTGGCATTATGGGTCTGAGTACTGCTGGGATTGTGGGTCTGAGTGTTACATCCAGCCTGAGGGAGAGAGACTGAATATGATAAAAGTGAGACAGATCTTTCTCTCTCTGTTGCCATTATTGCTCTTCTGTCACCATGAACTGCTGCTCTCTGCCATGTGCCAGTCTGCCTTGGAGCCAGCCAAGTATGGACTGAAACCTCCAGTAACTGTGAGCTGAAGAAACCTTTCCTTCCTTCATGTTGGGTGTCAGGAATTTGTCCCAGCAATCAGAGAAGAGTATCTGAGACAGAATGGAGTCAACAGTTGAGCTCTGGATGAAGTTAGAATATAGCCATTGCTGTACACTAAGCCAAATACTTATAACATGAAGCAAGAAGCAAATTACAATTTCTGTATTTCATTAAAAGCTTGCAAAAGTTCAAAAGAGATCAAGTTCTGAAATAAATATGAATGGAATTAATTTAAGTAAGACATTGCTTAGACAAGAAGAAACAGGTTGATAATATTTTTTAATCTGTTGAGCAAAATTCAATGGGTTTGGGGTTAAACAAAAAGAAGAAGAAGATAAAAAGTTATGTGTGCAAGAAACTGTCATTGTACTGCCCAGAGCTTATCTTTTTGAAGCAATTTTTCTCTTGTAGAAGCCAGAAAAGCAATAATTTAACAAAGCACACAAAGGCAGTCAGGAACCCCACTACATAAAGCACTTGTTAGAACACAGTGATACCGAAAAATACCTCCTCTTGTCTTTTGTTGCACCGAAGATACTTGTCCAATGACAAGCTTTTATTTATAATCACTCACAGCCAGATCCTGTTTTGAACTGAGGTAAGGGTTCAGGTCTGCAGCTGAACCAAAGCTGTTCCACACCGTGAAGCGTTTTTCAACTTAATCTCTATAACATTCCTTTGTCAGAAAAGCGATAAGAACTATTTCCATGAGTGACTTACAGCTTTTATGAGAAAAAAAATAAAATAAAACACCAATTTCTTGGAATGCTATTTCTTTATCGAGATGCTTATCTGCTGATCATCCTTCTAGAAATCATGCTAAAGATGCTACTGACGTTATCTCTCCAGCCTCACAGGGAAGAAGTCTCTGGCCCAAAGTGCCACATGGACAAGACAATGTCTGGCTTATGTGTGAAAAGGTGGTAGGGCTCTGTGTCCAGGAAATTTTCTATGCTTCAGCTTGGACTGCCATATCAAAGCATCAGAGGTCGGGTGACTCAACAGCATTTTATTTTTTCCCACTTCCAGAGGTGAGAAGTCTGAGCTAAAGATGTCAGTAGAATTAACTTCTTCTTAGAAATCCTTCTCCTTGGATTGCAGATGGCTGTCGTCTTCTTGTATCTCACACAGTCTGTGCCCATGTATCTGTCCACATTCCTCCTCACTAGCCCTACTGGATGAGGAGCTACCTGGACGACCTCCTTTAAATTTAGCTATCTTTCCACAGAGCCCATCTCCACATAGACACATTCTGAGGCTCTGAGGAGCAGGGCTCCTATATATAAATCCGTGGAGCTGCCCTTAGCCCATCATATTGCGTCTGAGTCCCCACACCTTCGTTGATCTCCCTTCCATGATTTGAGTGAACTGGATATTTGGAGGCTGAGTCCTCCATCATGATTAGGCAGTGATTTTCTGCCTAGAGTCACCTGAGCCAGGACAAAGAAAAAAGAACTTTGGCTACAAAATAAGAGTCTCAGTTTTTAAAGGTCTGTGTGACACAAAACTGAGTTAAGAAAATATCCAAAACTATGTTCAGAATAATGGAGATAAAACAATAGTAATTTCTGAATTCTCAGCTAGGAATTAAAAAAAAATTCAAAAGAAAACAGAAGAACTGAGAAGTGGACAGGAAGCCACTACTCCCTAGAAAAATTTTCAAACCTGATTCTCTTAATTAGCACAAAAAGTCACAATGCCTATTGCCTTTTTCACATGTCCCCTAAATATGCTCCTAACAGAAACCTTGCTAGTATGCACATTTTTCTCTAATTGTTACTGATTCAATTCACAAAGGTTAATACGCGACATGTTTCCAAATACATAGGACTACAAGTGAAACAAGTGACCTGATGATTTTCCCATTTTAGTAAAGAAATGCTTATTTCTATCATATGATTCCTTTATTTGATTCTTTTTTTCTTTTTTCCAGAACTGGGGATTGAACTCAGGCCCTTACCCTTGCCAGGCAAGCACTTATTCTGAGTTATTTCCCTAGCCCCCTTTATCTGATTCTTGACCATTCTTCTTTCATAATCCAGGGGGCTGGGGAGATAGCTCTGTGGCATAAGTGCCTGCCTGGCAAGTGCAAGGTCATGAGTTTGAACCTGGTCCCACCAAAAAAAAAAAAAAGGAAAAAAAAAAAGAACATAATCTGCATCCATCAGTCATTCTCCAACATGGAATCACTGTTTTCTATTTTCCTTCCTAATATGTGTCCCCCAAACATAATCCACTTCAGTATACACTATTGTGGGGGGTTAATTCAACATTAATCAAATATGCTATAGGACATCTCAACTTTATACACAAGACAGCTGTAGAAGTTGGCATGTTTGCTGCCCTAGCCTTCACTGTTTCAATGTGACTGCATACTTATGGAATTTTGGATGGGACGTTAAGTTCTAATTGACCACAATCATTATAAGGTTTGATCAAACTACAGAGTAAATGTTTATATTTCTTAATTTATTACAGTAAGAGACACATAGCTATTAGTTCCCCCTCAAAATACTCCTCCTGGTTTCAGACACACTTATCTGTGTCTGAAATCCTTGCCACCTTCTGAAGTAGGTCTGGAGCTTCTCGTAAATGTCTTTGTACAGTGTGATCAAAAATATGGTGAATGCTGCATTTCAAGAAAAAGCTGGGTTCTAAGGATAGCACAGGTGTCATCATCTACCTCATTCACCAGACCTAGCACTGGGCACATGCAAGGCAGCCATGACAGCCCAACTAAACACACCCACAAGAGAGAACATCCAGAACTGCTTCTGAGAGTGACAAGAATGATGAAATGAGTGTATTCAAAGGGGAGGGGGGTCAGGGAGATAGCTCAGTGGAGTAAGTGCTTGCCTGGCAAGTGCAAGGTTCTGAGTCCAATCCCTGGTACCATCAAAAAAAAAAACAAAAAAAAGAAAGTGAAGGGGAGTATTATGAGGGAGTTCAATGGCAAGGTGTCTTTTGCTGTAATATATTTAGTTTAAAAAGTCACTGTGCTTTTCCATCACAAGTCATACTTCTCACACTCAACATATCACTAGTAGGATCCTAGAATAGCTCTAAGTCCACATCCTTTCTCTTTCTGTCACGCCACAACAGACAGCCTTCTGAACTCTAACAGTATTATGAAAACAAAGCCTGATCCAAGCTCCACCTGCTTCTTTCTACTCTAAGATTTAGAGCCAGACGCTGTGGAAGGGGCCCTGATCTTATTCACTAAAGAATAATACAAGAGGCTTGGAGGTAAGCTCTGCCCATGAGAGGCTTCCTCTTGAGTGGTGTGTGGTGTACAAGTGACAATGTCATCTCGCCCTTTCAAAGTTCTGGGGTCATATTTGTGTCCTCACTTTAACTCCAACTATACTAACTCCTCTGGTCTATTATCAGTTTTGAAAACCTATCTCTTTCTCTCTTTGAGGTACCTCGTATTTCTAACCCAATTCTAGAAAAAAATGATACACTCTGCCATATGTTCATACACTGAAAAGTGCACTTAAAACATGTTGGCCAAAGTGCTGGGAACTGTATCTTCTGAGGTGTTTTATATATAATTGCAATGTGTTTTCATTTTTTGTCCTTCAGCTCAAGATGAATGGCTTTCACACCAGATTTAAACAGGATGCCTTGTCTGCATTACTTGAAAATAGCACCAAAATGTTAAAAATGAAATATATTTTATTCTTATCCCAAAGGAAATTTTAAAAATTTGAGTGTGTATGTCATTACTATTGTAAATAGAATCCACATATCCTTAGTACTCATACTAAAAAGAAAAATTACTAAATAAGAATATCCTAATAAGATCAGTAAGTATAGTTATTTTCTCAAAATAAAAAACTACATTGTGATGTATGTAGAAAACTCACATTACCAAAACTTCTGTTCTTACCCATACATAGTTAGACATAGTTGGTATCATTCACTTTCTTTGTAGGAACAGAACATACTGAGGTGATAAAATTAGACCAAGCTCATCCATGTCATGGACATGCTGGATTTGTGAAATGAAGGAAGACAATGGTTAGCTCTGGTGGTCTGAAGACCCAAGGAGGTGGAGGAGATGGGGTGTAGTCGAGAAAGGGTAACAGCTAAGTGGCATGAGGGAGCCTCTGAGCCTTGAAGAAAGAGAACTTGTTTAGCCAAAGGAACTGCATAAGTCTCCAAGTGGACACCAGTCTGCTATTCCTCTAACAGGGGAGATTGTTAGCCACAGTCAATAAGGAAGGAGTTTTAAAGTGTATTAGCTCATTCAGATCCTACTGGCCAGCACTGTTGTATGGGGGAAAGATGAGCCACAAGTAAAACGGAGCTCACTCTCAAAAACCTTTCTACTCCAGACTGGAGTGTTGGGGCCAAGAATACTCAGACCATTCTCCCTGTCTACTCGTGAGGCCTTGGTCCATCTCCAAAGTGAGATTCTTTAGGTGGAATGAGCAGTACTGAAAAGGAGATCACTAAAATAAATTTAAAATATGTCACAAACCTCACTCTACAAAGATACGGAAAATATGTGTATGTTTAGGATCTATTTCCTTTTCTGCCTTTTGGCTGAGTGATGAAAGGTATGAACTGTGTAGTTATTAGAATCCCACATCATTCAAGATGGCATTAGGACACCTTTGTTTATGCCCCAAGAAAAAGTTTTGACCAGACAGAAAGTAATAAATTCTAAATATTAGCATCCCTGCCATGAGTTAGTCATTGGCATCAATCCAAAGTCATGTTTCAGAATCCTGCAGCTGGCTGTATCAAACATCAGATCTTCTTTGAAACTTGGCAGAAGAATTCCATAGCTGTTGATTTAACTTTCTTACTGCCTTCTTTTTTTCTTTCTTTCTTTTTATAACTGTATTACTTTTAATAAGAAATAATAATGAGACAGTTTCCAAAACACATTAGTAGGAGAGCCACAATAGCTAATACAATGCATAGTGCTGTCTTCATAGTAGTTGTTCAGAGTACAAGGTGCAGATGTGATAACTTTTCTAAACACTATTGGTACAAATATTTCTTCTCATTAAGCTAAGAGAAAGTAGTTATACGCATAGTCCAATATTCCATAATAGAGTGGGTTATCAACGGAACTGTCTTGCTGTCTTCTGAATGGGAAATAAAAGACCCAAGCATTCTCAAAAGATGTTCTCAATCAGTCTTTTCAGCACATGTCGCTGGCAGTTTGATTCTTCATGGAAGTAGAAGCCGAGTCATGATCAGACACACCCAGGCTGCTTACTGGGGAAATGAGTGCCTGTGGTGGGCAAAGGGAGTAAGCAAGGAAGGGAGGAAGAAGTTTCAGAAGGAGAAGAAGGGCTTTTTCCTCAGCACAGTTCTGCAAAACTTTGAACAAGACATAGGAACCTCCCTGATCAATAGTTGTTTGTGATGAGAGGAATCCACTGTTAGGTTCACAAAACAAAGCCAATACTGTTAGCCCACACCAGGCCCTGTCACTGGCCAAAAGCAGCCCAGGAGAACACAGTCTCAGCATCAGTGCCATGGAGAGACCCAAGGTGTAGCATCTGGTGCTGTCAGTCTGCTCTGCTCTCAGAGGTGAGTCCTTTCGATGGAGACTTTGGCAGGGTTCACCCAGGGTCCCTACATCATTGCAGACATATGCCAAAGTGTCACACGAACTCTGGATCAAACCATGTCATATGTGGAGACAGCTCAGATGTAACAAGATATTAGCAAAAACTTTATAAAAGATATTAACTGATCCTTTGATTACTGAAGTGACTATGCAAAACACAGTTTAACATTTGCTGGATTATTCAGTGTCTTTGCTTGGAAGATTAATTACAGACCTACAGGTGACACAATGAGGTCCTCAGAGACTATTGATATATGCTAGCTCTTCTCTTAAATCGTGTAAGTCTAATAACTCTGCTGCTAACATTTTTGTCATTTTGTAGTTTTATAACCCCTCCCCAACTAACAGATGACCATCTGTCACTGATTTCTACTGTTAAGTATTTCTATCTCCATAGTCCCATCTGTTTATGGATAATTTTTCTTATGTAAAATCATAATTGAATCAAAAATTTAAAAAGTAGTATAAATGAGCAAATGAATTTTCATCTACCCACACAGTGATCTTGTTTCATTGATGCTCCCCTAAAAAACCTCTTCCATGAAAAAAGATTTAGAAGCAATTGCCTACATATCATATTAACTCATCTTAAATATTTCAGAATGCATTTTTAAAACCAGCCTTGTTGTTTTAAAACTTTACATCTCATCATCACACATTTTATAATAATTGATCATCCAATATCCAATTAATGTATGTAGTTGGTTTCATACATTGTAGAATTTGGTTTTTTAACAAAGATCCAGATCAAATCCATGCCTTTCATTTAATTGACATATCTCTTATTTATTTTTTTTTTAATTTGGTGTAGCTTAAACTCATCATGATCTTCCTGTCTTAGGGTTTCCAGCACTAGCATTACAGGCATGTGCCACCACGCCCAGTTTCTGTGGTCAGCATGGCATGCAGTACCAGTGATCAAACCCAGGTCGTCATGCTTGCCTGGCAGACACTGAGACCACTGAGCTATCTCCCTGGCCCCTAACTGGTATATCTCTTGAGTCTCTTTTAATCCATGTTTCTCCTCAGTTGTTCTGTCTACTTCTCAACTGGAAACTGGGCTGTTGACTATGTTGCATCATTTACTCTCTGACATTTCTGTTCGATATTGTTGAGTCACCAACATCTAAGATACTGCTCATCTTCCCTTTTTAGCTGGTTGTTACAGGGGATGTTTTTTTTTTTTAAATTTTTTAGGGGCTTGCTATGCTGCAGTCCAAGCTGGCCTTTACCTCACTATGCATCCCAGGCTGGCCTCAAATTCACAGTGATCCTCCTGCCTCCTATCTTTCTTGCATCATTGCTAGAATGACAGCCTTCAAGCACACTCCCCTGTAGCTTCTTCATAGTCAGTCTATAGCAAAATTGTTCCTCACATTCTCAAAAGTTCACCATGCTGAGAGTGTAGTTCAGTGACACAGTCCTTGCCTACAAGTGTGCCATCATGAGCCTGATTATAAGTACAAAAGAAAAAAAAACTTCATCACTTTAAACTACAGATTTTATACTTGGATGTCAGTTTAGTTTCACATGATGTATTTTTCTCCACTTTTTGCCAGTGCCTTAACTATGTTATCCTACCATCTTCTGTCACAAAATTTTGCTGTCAAAAAGTTTAATACCTGAATGACTGTCCTTTTTTCAGATTAATAAATTTTTAAATCTCCAATTCAATGAAGTATGCACTTTTCTCAAAACAGATGATATCATCAACCTACAAGCAACTTTCCAGCCTGAGGCACCCCGCATATTACAAACATAGTGCAGCATCCTCCATCTTTCTTATCCACCAAGGGAACAAATACATAAATTACTAACTTTTTCGAAATGGTTAGTGGTCTGGAGGGTTATGGAAAGAGGCAGGGAGGGTTATGCAAAGTGAGCACATATGATACAGTTCCAAGGATGACGAGAGGACAGGATACCATGGCAGTCTGTGCCTCATCAGAGTTCCAAGGAATGGCAAAACCCTGTCTCAAAAAATGGATACATAAATGCACGGGAATGAATAGCATCCTAGAGGTTAGATGTTAGAAATAAAATCAGCATAAGGAGGCCATGAAGTAGAGGTGTGGCAAAGTGAATTCGTCATCTTGCTTGATCCCAGCCTGAAAAAATGAGATGTTTCTTGAACCAAAACTAAATTTCTACTAACAAAACGATAAGAAAAGGAAGACCAATGCCAATCTTATTTCTTTTACTTAATATGGGACTTGTTCCTGTTTCCTGGATGCCCAAAGAATTATTTTATCTTAACATCTAATGGTTGTCTTAGAATATATATAGTGCTGCATAGTCTGTCAAATGTCTCCACATCTGTGATGGGTCCTCTCAGTATGTACATGACCCACACATCTTTTTATTTCAGCAAACTCTTCTTTCTTTTTTTTTTTGCAACTGGCAGAATATTTTTATGAGGGATGTGAAAATATTCTCATTTCCACTTATAGCATATATACAGAAATATATAACTAGTATTATGAAGCAATGGAATATTACCAATGTCCCAGAGGCTTCACTATGCCCCGTTCTAGGCATTGCCTATTCCTCTAAAGATAATTTCTCTCCTGACTTCTAGTGATGTTTTGCTTAATTTTAAAGTTTATAAGTGAAATAATATAATACATACTTTAAGATTAATTTTTAGCCATTTAAGATGTTCATATCAGATGAATTGAAAGTAGAAATATAAAGAGAAAAAATAAACATTAACCTCTTAACTATGTTCTAACTTTGGTATTTTTGATGTACATATTATAGAACTACCTGTTACAAATCTATATTTTATTTAAAAATGTCATTATAATTTTCATTCATTTTAATGATAAAGACACAATAGCAATGAAACAGTTTCAAAAGAGGTTAGTAGGACAGTCACAGTAATCAATCCATTGCATATTGTTGTCTTCATTAGCAGTCACCCAGAAGACAAGATGCAGACATAATACCTTATCTAAACAATATCAGTACAAACTTTTATTCTCAATGAACTAAGAGAAAGTAGCTGCATATCTGTCCCAACTTTCTTGCATACACATATATTTTTTCTTTTTTTTCTACAACAAAACAGTTTATTAGAAGAACTGAAAACATCATACCATAGTGATATCCGTGCACCCATGTTTATAGCAGTTCAATTTGTAATAGCCAAATCTTGAAAACAACTAAAATGCCTATCATTTCAAGAATGGTTGAAGAAAATGTGGTATTTTTATACAATGGAATATTACTCAGCTATAAAGAATGATAAGCTGGAAGACTTCATATATAAATGGATGTATATTAAACATATACTCATTAGTGAAATAAACCAGGCCTACATGTGTAAATATCATATAGTCTCCCTAATATAAGAACTCTAATTTTTTTTCTTTCCTTACCAATATCAATTGTATGGTATGTCATGCCCACACCCTGTGCTCTGTATAACTATTGTGAGGACAATATGCAGTGTGTCAACTGTTAAAAAAAAAAAAAGCAATGTTTATTGAAAGTGTTAATGTTTAATTGTTTGATCAATCTTATATACCTATATCTATTAATCTGAACTGATCAGATGATGAAAATGTGTAATATAACCATTGTTAAATTTAAAATAAATAAATATTTTAAATTTTTAAAAATCAGATAAAAAATAAAATAAAACAGTTTATTTACACTTTTGTGAAGTTAGTAATGTTTGACACTAGCAACTGATAACTAACATTTTTTTTTTTTAGTATATTAGGGAAGGGTCTATAGGGTTTCAGGGTCTCACTAATAGATCGGACTTGTAGTGATCCACCTGTTTACAGCCTCCCAAGAGCTGGAATTTCAGGCGCATGCCACCATGCCCAGTCTCAATTGCTGTCTCAGCATGCCCTGGGGGCAGGGCTGACACCATGGGCCTAGGGATTGAACCTCTGACTCTTGCACTTGCTTACAGGCACTTTAATCCACTGAGCTATTTGGCCAGTCTTCTGATAACTAATCTTAACCAGACAGGATGTTCATCTCAGGAGTAAGGTAGCTGGTTTACTTCAGGCGCTGGGCCAAGTCCCACCTACACATATTTGATCAATTTTCCAGATTCCTGGCTCACAACATAGCCTCCTTTTTTGTTTTGTTTTGTCAGAGATAGGTGTTCCACTACAGTTAGAGAAGCTGTATTTGGAGAAGTCTTTAAAGCACCTTTTCATACTTAAAGCCAGTCTAAATATTCTATGTACTTGAATTCAGCAAAATAACCCAATATAGTCCAATAGTACATAATAGCAGTGGGTTATCAATGGAACTGGCAATTGTCAGAAGCTGTTGACTTGAACCTTTTACAGCTCAACATATTAATGTGATTTTATGTTTTATACCTCATGATCATACTCTTCTGCTGGATGGTTAAGATCAAGTTATAGCAAGACCTATATAACAAAAAATTTAACTTTTGTATCTGACAACATCAGTTAAATCCCCTCAGGGATTTACCCTGAAACTATGTACAGCACCTTGTAGATCTTTGGTCAGTATCTGCCATCTGGATGAGTCATGTCCATTGCTTGATCAATTTGCTCTCTGTGAAAGTTCAAGGGATTTTTTTCTCTCTAGGTGACTATCCTTAGGCACCCTACATGTCATTGATCCCTTTCCTCTATGGCTGCACAATCTCCTTGATCAGAAAACTTGAGACACCACTGAGTTACAGAACGTCACAGCACAGGTTTTCTTACATCCTGAGTCCTCACTGAACTTAAAAGAATAGGGAAAAAATATTAACTATCCTTCTAGCCTCTCTATTTCTCTAATTTTTGGTCTGCAAACTTTAGTTGTTAAACACCCAGACAAGAAGCTTAATGATATTATTACCCTATAACAGAGTTAGTTGAGATTAACATCACTATCTGTCCGAATATCAAACAGCTTTGTCATATTTTCCAACAACCACAGATATTCTAAAATTTAAATCCCTATAAAATGTGGGGGGGAAAATCACACACTTTTACACAGAGATTTAGAAATCAAACCATATACAACATTTTAGCAGGACAATCCTATGACATTGCTTTTTCTTGTCTCTTGTTTTCTTTTGTTACTTCTTTTGCAAACATTTACTTTAAAGAGAGTATAATAATAATCGATATAACATTAGAAGCAGTACACATTTAGAAGACCGAAATGACAGATATTTCAAGCATAGTTTTAGTATTACACCTTCCTATCCTCAGTGTAGTCAGCAAACTTTTCTTAAATAACATTTTTTGTTATGCATCCTATTGAGCTGTGTTAAATTCCACAAGAAATTCAAGAATATCAAGAGTTCTGTGTCTGTATTCTATATTAAGCTTTTCTCAAGATGATGAATGAAGTGTCCAAAGTAAAAGGAAAAAGACTGTCAAGGCAAAATCATTCTAGGAAGGCAGATTTATACATTCAAGAGCAGAAGAGCTTAACTTGGGTGACCACAGGTGTTGAATGAGGCTCAGATATATGTTGAATGAAAGACGTGGAAGAAGAGTCCATAGGATGACAAGATTTTATATATAAAATGTCTCAATGTCAGATATGTGTTTTGAATTTTCTTTGAAACTAATAAGGTTTTTACCATGTGGTGAAATACCTTAAAAAGGTTACATTGTGAGGGCCATAGTTGTAGCTCAGCAGCATAAGCGCCTACCTGGCAAGTTCAAGGTCCAGGATTTGAGCCCTGGTACCAAAAGGGAAAAAAAAATCAGAAACACCTCTGCTTAGTGAAGAGAATGACCTGGAATAAACAAAAACAAGCAACAAAGCCAAACAATAGAAAGTAAGCTTTTCACCCCTGTAAAACATGAGTAATATAAAGAAAAACAATAACAAGTTCTGGCAAGCTCAGGGACCAGGGTTTGATTCTGAGATACTGACCAAAGATCTACAAGGTGCTGCACATAGTTTCACAGTAAATTCTGAAGGGATTTAACTGACCTTGTCAGATACAAAAGTTACATGCCCACCAACTCCACCCTTAGGTACCCTGAGCCAACCACTGAGACTGGGCATGGTGGCACATCACTGTGATTCCAGTGTTGGGGAGGCTGAAAACAGGAAGATCGCTATGAATTCAAGCTGTGCAGTGAGACTTTGTACTAAATACCAAAAAAAGTGAAATAAGTCAGACAGAGAAAGTCAAATATTGCATGTATTTATCACCCACATAGGGGTGCTAAAAAATTGATCTCAACATAAAATTGTAATTACTAGAGCTACAAAAGGTAGAGATGGAGTAGAGGGACATTTGGTAACAGGTATCAAAACCAGTTGGATAGAAGCAATAAATTCTAATATTCTGTGGCACAGTAGGGTGAATATAGTTCACAATGATTTATTGTATATTTTATGAATAATTAGAAAAGAAGTGCTGAAATTTCCTCAGTTTAGAAGTTGGAAATGATAATTACCTGTATTTCAGCAGTACTTATTATAAACATGCACTGAGATACTGCATTTGTTATGGTTTGTGTCTAGTTACCTCCCCCAGAGCCTCATGCAGTCATGAGGCAGGGACTTCTAGAGTTTGAAACTAGTCCACTGAGATTATGTATTTTTGTACTGCTGAGATTATGGATTTTAGTACTATTAGGATTATGGGTGTGGTCTGAGGTGGATATCCTAAGGCAGAGAGCCTGAATGTAATATAAGAGACACAGAGAAACAAACTCTCTGTCTGTTGCTCTCTGTTGCCCTGGTTGGTTGGTTGCCTCTGTCACCATTTGTTGCTGTCCTGCTGCCATGAACTGGATGCTCTCTGACCTGCTCCACTCAGCCTTGGAGCCAGCTGAATATGGACTGAAACTTCCAATAAGGTGTGAGCTGAATAAACCTTTCCTTCCTTCATTTTGGGTGTCGGATATTTGTCCCAGCAACAAGCGAAGAGTAACTAAGACAACATTATACCTCATAAATACGTACAAGTATCGCATGTCAATCAAAACAGATAATGGTTAGTGAAATGAAAATGCAAACTACTCTAATTTAATCAGTACACCCCATATACACATAGCAAACTATAATACTTGAACCCATATATTTGTGTAACTAAAATAATTAGCTTTTAAAAGGCAAACAAAAGTAGGCATAACCCCAGCTTTGCATCCAGAAGTCATAAGTGATTCATTGTCTTATCATTTATCCCTTACAACAAATGTGAGCAGTAGAGCTCACGGTATCCATTTTGCAGACCAAGCACAGACACAGAAACATAACATGGTTAAGAAAATCATCCTAAACCGGGTGTGGTGGCGCACGCCTGTAATCCCAGCACTTGGGAGGCTGAGGCAGGTGGATCGGTGCAAGTTCGAGACCAACCTGGGCTACAAAAGTGAGCTCAAGGTCAGCCTGAACTGCATAACGAGACCCTGTCTCAAAAAGACAAAAAAAAAAAAAAAAATCATCCTAGCTGTGTGATAAGAGGCAAGCCTAGGATCAGAAGCAATAATAACTAACTTTTCAGTTCATGCTTCTTCTATTAACTTGGTTAATATTGGATTATTGATTAATATCATTGATATTGGAATCAATAAGACAAAAATTGAGAATATGCAAAGCTTAAGATGGAGTGAAGTGGTAGCTAGAAATAGTGTGGAAATAGATCTGACAAGATTGAGTGGGAGAGGGAAGGAGGAAAGCTTGATGCTTCCTGGATTGTGGGTGAGTAGCCAGTTTGTCTTATACTAGGTAGACAAGAACAAAGTAAATAAAAATGAAGACAAGAAAGAAATATTATTTGCCTTTGAATAATCTAATAGAAGCTGGAAAAATATGAAAGGAGAATGAGAAGGTGGGTGGACTGGTAAATCACAAGTGTAGAGTGATGTAGCTGTATGGAGAATATCCACCAGAAGGCCATGTATTAAAGGCTTGATTCATATTCTGTGGTATTCTGTGGCACTATTTGGAAGTGGTGAAATCTTTCAGAGACGAGATTAGGGCCAGGTGTGGTGGTGCATATCTGTAATCCCAACATTCAAGAGGCTAAAGCAGGAGGATCGTTGCAAATTTAAAACCAGCCTGGGCTGCAAAGTGAGCTCAAGGTCAGCCTGAACTACAAAGTGAGACCCTGTCTCAGAAAGGGAGAGGGAGAAAGAGTGACAGAGAAACAGAGACAGACAGACAGACAGACAGACAGACAGGCAGGCAGGCAGGCAGGCAGGCAGAGACAGACACAGAGGCAGAGAGACAGACAGACAGACACACAGATAGACACACAGAGAGATAGAGAGACAGAAAGGCAGAGGCAGAGACAGAGACAGAGACAGACAGACACACAGACAGAGAGATAGAGAGACAGTGACAGAGGTAGAGAGACAGACAGACACACAAACACACAGACACACAGACACAGACAGAGACAGAGATTTCATAGTAGGTTTTAGGTCATTGCATATGTGTACTGAAAGGGAACCGCGGGCAACGGGACCCTGGTCTTTTGCTAGAGCTCTCTTGCATCCGAGCCATGAGGTGAATGGCTTCTCCATGCACTACCAGCATGATGTGCTACTCCACCAGAGGCCCAAAAGCAACAGCACCAACCCCTGGTGCACTGAACCCTGCAAAA
This sequence comes from Myocastor coypus, assembly GCA_004027025.1. Taxonomy (NCBI): domain Eukaryota; kingdom Metazoa; phylum Chordata; class Mammalia; order Rodentia; family Myocastoridae; genus Myocastor; species Myocastor coypus. Next base: position 23,818 of record PVJA010029514.1, read on the forward strand.
TCATGACTCAAAATAAAACTTTTCTCTTTATGAGATTGTCCCAAGTGTTTTTTTACAGTAAAGAAAGCTGACTAACACATAAATCAGCATATAAGGCTCTTGGAGAAATGACAATAGTGAGAGGGAAAACATAGGAAGAATCTAGAGCACAAGAAAAGGGATGAATATCATACACAAGCAAAATCTGTTTCTTCTTCTTCTTCTTCTTCTTCTTCTTCTTCTTCTTCTTCTTCTTCTTCTTCTTCTTCTTCTTCTTCTTCTTCACCTCACCCTTCTCCTCCTTCATTTCCTTCTTCTTCCTCTTTCTCTTCCTCTTCCTCTTCCTCCTCCTCCTCCTCCTCCTCCTAATCCTCCTCCTCCTCTTCTTCTTCTTCTTCTTCTTCTTCTTCTTCTTCTTCTTCTTCTTCTTCTTCTTCTTCTTCTTCTTCTTCTTCTTCTTCTTCTTCTTCTTCTGCTTCTTCTTTGACCAAAAATAAGAAAATATTTTAATCCTGTACTATGCGTCAAGCATTGTGGTACTTTTATACACATTGCTCTATTTATCCTTACAACAGAATGTCTCTGCTGATGTTGTCAATCACATTTTAAAAAATCAGGTGGCCGGGTAAATTACCAGAGTCAATCTTTTGTTTTTCTTTCTTTTTTTTTAACTTTTTTTAGGGAAGGGTATTCAGGATATTCAGGGTTTCACTACTAGATCAGTCTCATAGTGATTCACCTGTTCACAGCCTCCCAAGACCTAGCATTATGGTCTGTGCCACCACACCCAGTCTCAGCTGCTGTCTCAGTGCACCCAGGAGCGGGACTGCAGAGTCAATCTTTAATCCTACATTGGTTCTGAATATTTCTAGAAGTAGTCATTTAGGAAAGAATTGTAATACTGTAAGACACTTGAGTTCAAGTTCAAAAAATCTTATTGACTCTTATCTTGGACGAAGGACTCATAACTATAACACACCAGTTTCTCAAAAGCAAACAAATAATATGAATTAAGCTTTCATCCTATTGTAATAAATTCTTGCATGATGAAAAACCATATATTTTGCTCATAAAATTATTTTCTAATAATTTGCTCATTCATAAGCTATAATTTGACCAATTTGCAGTAAAAAAGGCTCCAAGTATATGAATTCAGACTGGCAGTTATTATAATCAGCAAATTTTGGGAATTATTACAGAAGACTAAAAGTTTGGTGTTGAACACAATTTAGACTCAGTCATGTCTATTGTTCAGAATTTGAATGGCACACATGCTAAAGATTTATTTTATTTAATATGCAATTTTACCACCAAAAGCAACTGAAATATTTTTAACTGTGAAATTATTATTTTGTTGAAAAGCATTTAATATTTCATAATCATTGATTATGTGTGTCTGTGTGTCTGTGTGGCTGTGTGGCTGTGTGTGTGCACGCGCCTACATTGTTGCTAGATTTAATACCCAATTTTTAACCCACAGAACTGTCTCCAGAGCATGTTTGAAAAGCACTTTATTGAAATGTAAATGAGCATTCATTATTAGTGAAGCCAATAAGAATATATTTTTAAACTTTTTTCAAGCCTCTACAACTAGACGCTGCGTGTGCCAGCCAGCATAAGCCTCTACAAACCAGTACCATCTCGAGCAAATCTTAAAAGATGAGGTTAGGGCAACAAGTGGGTAATGAACCATGCGGGGCTTGCTTTGAGAGACACCCAGTATGAGAAGAGCATTGTCAAACTGACAGAGCATTTGTCTCAGTAAATATTCCTCTTCATCCTTAAGCCATTCAAGCGTAAAAGTTGAATGCACAGCAGTTCAAAAGTCTCTAAAATACATTTGTAGCATGAAACCTGAAACACTTTGGATCTACCTGCTCCTTGTGAGAAGTGGAAACTGAAGCGATACAGTTAAAAAATGAGAAAAAAGAGGCAGGCACTGTGGTGCAAGCATGTGCTCTGGAAGGATGAAGCAGGAGGCTTCCGAGTTGGCCGCAGCCTGCGCAGTTAATGAAACTCTGACTCCAAATAAAAGCATTGATGCTGAAGAGGCTTCAGGAGAAAATGAAACCTTTTGGTGGGAATGTAAACTAGTACAACCACTATAGAAACAAGTATGAAAGTTCCTCAAAAACTAAACCTAGAAATTCCATTTAACTCAACTATTCCACTTTTTGATATCTTCCCCCAAAAAGTTAAAGGCATCATCTTACAGTGATGCATGTATATTTATATTTACAGCTGTACAACTCACAGTAGCTAACTCTCAGAATCAGCCTCTATCTATTGATAGATGAATGGATAAAGAAATTGTGGCATTTACACACAATGCAGGTGTATTAGTTACTTTTTGCTCATTGCTGGGACAAATACCCAACACTCAGAATGAAGGAAGGAAAGGTTTATTTAGCTCACAGTTCGTAGAGGCTTCAGTCCATATTCAGCTGGCCCAAGGCTGACTGGAGCAGGGCGGAGAGCATCCAGTTCATGGCGGTGGAGCAGCAACAAAATGGCGGCAGAGGCAGCCAACCAAACAGGGCAGCAGAGCAGCAGCAACAGCTAGAGCTACAGTCTGTCTCTCTGTCTCTCTTTATATTACATTCAGGCTCTCCGCCTTAGCTCCCGCCATAGGCTACACCCATAGTCCCAGAAGTACTTCCACCCATAATCCCATCAGTACTAAAACCCATAATCCCAGGGATCAAGGATCAAGTCTCAAACTCTAGAAGTCCCCGCCCAATGACTCCATGAGGCTTTGGGG
>PVJA010029515.1:0-26588 GCA_004027025.1 Myocastor coypus
TGCAGTTCAGGCTGGCCTTGAGCTCACTTTTGTAGCCCAGGCTGGTCTCAAACTTGCACCGATCCTCCTGCCTCAGCCTCCTGAATATATCTATTTTATTTTTAAACCACAATTTTATAAAAGAAGGGCTTCATTCTTCAGGTCCCCACCTAGCAGGTCAGGAAACGGGCTGACTTATTAGTTAGAACAAGGGGAAGCCCGGTGTGGTGGCGCACGTCTGTAATCCCAACTCGGGAGACTGAGGCAGGAGGATCAGTGCGAGTTCAAGACCAGCCTGGGCTACAAAAGTGAGCTCAAGGCCAGCCTGAACTGCGCAGTGAGACCCTGTCTCAAAAAGACAAAAAACAAAACAAAACAAGGGGAGCTTCAGTCTGAAAGGCAGGTCACCTTTAGTCCTACCAGGGAGCAATGCCTAGTTTATGGAGATTCTGCCTGGTTCCAAAAGCGCGTTCCCAGCAGGTCAGTGGTTTGTGCTTGGAGGGCCAGCCACTGCCGTCAGGCTTGTGGTCCCGCCCACCTCCCCCGGGGTTCCGGCAGGCCGGCTGGCCAGCAGATGCGCCGCCTCCCAGCTGCTCAGCAGGTGGTGCGCTCTGAACTCGCGCTCGCCATCTGCCTCCAGCCACGCGCACCGCCCCCGACTGGGTGGCCCCTCGCGCAAGCGCGCATGGGCTGAAGGTGTGTCTGTGTGCTGGGAAGCACTGCATGTGCCAAGGTACTTATTTCTAGGGATCTGTCAGATGTTTTGAATTCCACCGGTAACATATGATGAGGACTCATAGAATTTGAAATGTACTATATTTTCCTCCCAGCCTTGATCCCCCCCCCCACCCCCCGTACTGGGGGGCTGATTCCCAGGGCATCTGAACTGAGCTGCAGCAGTCTTTTTTTTTTTGAGACTGGGGTTCCAACTCACGACCTTGCACTTGTGCCACGGAGCTATCTCCCCAGCCCCTGCAGCAGTCTTTTTAAAAACTTATTTGTTTTTTGAGAAAGGGTTTCACTAAATCATAAATCACCTGGGCCTCCAGATTGCCACCATGGCCTGCCAATCTTATTATTTTTTATTGTCTGATTCTTTTTAGGAACCTATTTTCCTTATTATAGCAGAAATACTTAAACAAAAACTTCACAAAATTCAGTGCTCATGAAGAGCACGCTGTCTGCATCCTGAGGACTGGGCCCCGACTCTGTAGGGGTTGCCCGTATTCTCGGAGCCCCCAAGATACCCTGTGCCTATTCACTGTCTCAGCTCCTCTGTGAACCCCTGCGGCACCTCAAGAGATGGTCGCCAGCATCGTCACTCTGTGGGCTCGAGGTGGCATCACAGAAGGGAACTGGGCTGACATTCCCCAGCCTGGGGACTGTCTCTTCAGGACCTCAAGCAATAGCTTTTTCCCACAGGAGGCCACTACCTCAGAAAGCAGCTGCACGCAGACTGGCATCATGGTGAGGAATAGAGACGCAAGCAAAGACACTGCCGTGACCCCATGCCAGTGGAAGGCTCAGCCAAGCAGGTGACACACGGCCCAGGTGAACAGCTGGCGAACAGCTGGCGAACAGAGGCTGGGGAAATGGAAGGGCCACCCAGACAGACCACGTGTACTCAGACTTCAGGCCTGGAGGGCGTGAACAGCAGTTTTTAAAGAGCAAAGAGCCTACCTACTTCTTCCTATAGAATGGCATCCCAAGTGCCTGGTTCTGCCGTGCTCCTCATATAGAAAGGAATGTGTGAAAAGTGCCCCATGGAACCCAGAACAGTGGCCTCATGGACTCCTGGCCTGACGGGGCAGGAGCAGCTGGAGACATGTACCCAGCTCCAGGCTGGTCAAAGCTTCCCTTTAGAAGTCGAGTCTGGAAAGGAGTGAAATTTCATTCCACTTCTGTCCTGGCAAAGAGCTGGATTTCAGGCTTAAATTTAATTTTCTAGACTGTGGGCTGGACCCAAGTCTCTGATGTCATCCTCTGCTCTCACCCCTCTGGTGCCTAACCCACCGCAGAGGCTGGAAATGAAGCCTGAGGGAACAGAGCTTTAAATGTCACTCCAAAAGGCTGAAGTCCTTCTCCTGTCTCAGCTTACCTCAGGGTACCAGTATGATGAGCTGCGAAAAGTCTCCTGAACACTTTCTACTAACTAGAATCTTTCTTGGCCCCCTGCTCTCTTCACTGCTCTCCTGGGAAGGACACACACACTCACCCAGTTAAAAGACAAAATTTAAATAACAAAGCCATGGAAAGCATTAAAGAGTCAGGTGGCAGCTGCCTGGGGCTGGAGTCAAGTGGAAGCCTGACCACAAAGGGGCTCAAGGGAGCAAACTTGGGTGACTGCACGGTCCCCAAGCTGTGCTGAGGCTGATGTCATGGGTGCTGAGACCCTGAGGGTAGGGTCAGGAAGCAGTGTGAGGTCCCTTCTCTGGTCACAAGTTTCCACCCTGGGAGCTACAGCAACCAAGGAAGTCTGCCTGGGATCTGGCAGCCCAGGCCCCGGCACACAGGAAATGTGATTCTCTCGCAAGACACAACATCGTCTCAAATCCAGGAATGCCAAGAACGGTTTCTTAGCCGTCTTCCACGCTGAGCTTGCCGGCTGCCAACAATTAAGGAATAAACAGACGTCTGGCAGTCCCAACCGTGAATGGTGTGGCGATTTGCCATGGAAAGCCACACTGTGAAAATGGATGGGAAGTGAAAAACCCTAAGCCATTTCCCTTAGCAAAATCTTCCTTTTCATTTTCACTCTGTAATTTTAAGAATCATCCTTCTCAAAAATACAGCTGAGTGACATAATTTAAGTAAGAGACCATGTTCTGTTATTTATCTATTTGTTTTTAAATTTGGGACACAGGCAGGGAAGGTAGTTCATGGGTAGGGCACTGCCTGGTCTAAGTGAGGCCCTGGGTGCAATCCCTGGCACTGCAAAGTAAATTAAAATATAGTGAATTCAGAAGCAGGCAGAGCACTTGCATGGAAGACTTGGGGTCTGGGGTCACTAAATGTGGGCACGTGCTCAGCTCTGCCACTGCACACATGACCTGGGGGCTTTGATGTTTGATTTCCACTTCTACTTCTGTGAACATCCATGCTGGCCTCTTCTCTTGGGTTAAAGCACTCTGCCCAAGGCTTGGCACAGGGGCGGGGCTCAGTTTTTCAGAGTTAACTCACATTTAAGTTGCCTATCATTTTAACTCAGTTCAAAGCAGACGAAACTTAAAAGAAGTCTTGGAAAGAATCCTACAGTAAAACCTCAGCGAGGCCCAGCCAGCAGTTGCCTGTGCTGGGTCACAGTGAAGCCTGACAACAAAGGAGATAAGCTCGGGGGATGAGAAGGTTCCACAGCTGTGCCACAGCTGAGGCGCTGGTGGCAGTGACCCTGGAAGGTGGTTGCCTCTCACGTGTTTCTGAAGGGTAAGTGCTATGGTGGCACAGACGTTACCACCCTTACCTGTTAAGGAAATGTCATCAGAGGTAAAATGGTACCAGCTCTAGACCTATTTAACTAGTGGTGCCTGCTTGAGTAAGGGCCAGACTCTGGGAAAGGGTCATTACCTCTCACTTTGGGGACATTCTAGGGCGGTCTGGGGAATACAGGAGGTGGCACCAGGGCAGAAAAGACCCAAGTGGGCGCTGGAGCCTCACTGGCCTGCTCAGCTGGACGCACCTCGCTTGCTGCCTGTGCAGCGCTGAGGTCTGTGGGTCTGAGAGCAAACTATGTGAGAGGAGCTAGGGAAACTGGGCTGCAGTTAATGAGGCGGCAGACTGCTGTCCCCATTGGTGGGCTTTCTGTCTCCACAGGAGAGCAGGCCAAGCTCACACTGTCACCACTGAGCCCACACCTCAAACACGTCCAGACGTCCCTTCAAAGACTGCTGTTGGTCTGTTAACAACTGACACCTTGGCCCGGCAGGATGGCTCAGTGGTCTAAAGCACCTGCTTAGGAAAGCTTAGGTGGCTGCAGGGACCGAGGTTCAATCCCCGGCACCACATGCTGTGCCAGCCCTGCCCTTAGGGCAGGCTGAGCCAGCCATAAAAATAAATAAATAAACAAACAAACAAAAGTTCTGAAACAAGATAAATAAATAAATAAATAAATAAATAAAATAAATTCTTAAAAAAAACAAAGGAGTGAAACACAGTTAAGACTCTCTGAAAAGTGGAGCACTCTGACCAGGTCAAAAATGTCACACAAATAGTTGAGAGTGATAACTCATGCCTGTAATCCCAGCACTCAGGGTGGCTGGGATAGAAGATTCCCAAATCTGAGTTCCACCTTGGCACTTAGCAAGACTGTTTCAAAAATTTAAAAAAATCTAAAAAGAACTAGAGATGTAGTTCAGTAATAAAGCACCCCTAGGTTCAATCCTGAAGAACTGGGGGGAAAAAGTTAAAAAAGCTACTTAAAAAAATGTCTCAAGTTATAGAAAAAAAGACACCTCTGGTGCCACCACGACTATGGAGGCTTTCATGTATCAGACTTAGGAAGTGAACCTTTCAGAAATCCTTCAGGGCTGGGTTGGTTCATTGTGGTGCACCCAGGTTCTAGGGCTGCTCAGCTTGGTTCAGTTCGATTTCCCTTCTCTAGGAAGGAAATGGAGCCTGGGAGGCTGACCCTGCCCATGGTTGGGACAGTTCCATCTCTCTAGTCAGTGATTGGTCATGAGTTCTCATTGAAGCCAATCAAGACAGGACACCAGTAACTGTGAAGGGCTGTTATTGGTCTAAATGAAGGACTTACATTCGAGGTAGGGAAAGTTTTACATTTTAGCTATTTAGAGCTTAGAGTTGAACACAAGCATCATTCTTACACCTCAAGAGGATCCATGTACTCAAAGAGTTTGCTGCTTACTGTAATGAGAGCTTACACTGTGTTGATACCTTTCCTCCCCTCTGGAGCTTAATATTCAGAAGTACAAACTGACTCATGTAAAACTTTAGCATCCCCTCCTCTCCCCTAAGATCCAGCATAGGGGAGATCTAGAAAGATGAGTGGAAAGGAAAACGAGTTAAAATATGACAGAAGTTAGAATTAAGGTTTGTAGAGGTTTCTAGAATCCAGACCAGACAATCAGGGAAGGTGTCTTAGAAGTGGTAAATCCTGAGCTAGATTTGATTTAAAAGATGGGTAACAGAGGCAAAGGGCAGGAAGTGGTTCCAGGCAGAGAAGAAACAAAACAGTAAAGTACAAGGAACATCTTTCTAATAGAAGGTGTTGGGACACCTGGAGAGCACACGCAAATGAGGAAGCCAAACCCCAACTTCATGCCATGCATAAAAATTAACACAAAATGGATCAAGGACATACATGTATGAGAAAAAAGTATAAGAATCTCAGAAGAAAACAGACAATGATTTCTTAGCTATATCACTAAAAGCACAAGTGGCAAAAGGAAAACAAAGTTAACACTCTTGTGCTGAAAATGATATCATTAAAAAAACCAAAAAAAAAAAAAAAAAGAAAATCCAGAGAATAGTAAAATTGTTTGTAAATCACATACCTGATGCATGGGACTGCTACCCAGAACACATAAAAAATGTTTATGAGTCAGCAATAAAAAGAGAAATCAGTCAGGTGAAAATGGCCAAAGGATATGAATAAACCTATCTACAGAGAAGACGCACAAATGGCCAATGCACTCCCGAGTATTATTAGCATCTGAATCAAGGCCCAAGGAGCCAGCTACCTCTGTGCACGTTCTAGCCTACTTGTAGTGATTGCTGAGGAGACACTGAAATATCTGCTTGCAGGATCGTAGAACCTTGTTAACCATTTTAGGAAACACGTTAGAATTTTCTTAAGAAATTAAACATAAATTACTCTATGACCCAGGAATTATACTCATTGGCCTATACCTTAAAAAAAACTGAAAATAGGCACTCAACCAAATACTTACACATATGTTCAAAGCAATATTATTCCAAATGACCAAAAGTGGAAATAAACCCAGTGTCCATCAATGATGAAGGTCTCACTAAAATGTGGTCCATGCACACAGTGGAACGTTACCCAGAAATAAAAAGGAATCAAGCACTAACATGTGCTACAGCTGAGCCCTGGAAGCACTACACTAAACTCAAACAGGCCAGGGACAGAAAGAACACATACTGTATGAGTATGTTTATATGAAATATCTAGAACAGGCAAATCCACAGAGAGGAGACCAGTGGCTGCCTAGGGCTTGCTGGGGTGGACTGTGATTTGAATAGGACACAAGTGCTGATGGGAATGGATTTCCTTTTTGGAGTGATGAAAATGCTCTAAACTGAGCTCAAGTTAACGGCTGCACAGCTCTGTAAATAACCCAGGACAACTGCACCATATGTTTTGAATGGTGAATTCTATGATGTGTGAATTCTATGTCAATAGACAAGCAGTGCCAGCACAGTGCAGGTGCCCAGGGCAGGCAGCAGAGAAGGGTAGGAACCAAGACAGAGAGCCTCATGGCTCAGACAAGGAGCCCAGCTGTGCTCTTGGAGTTAAAGGGAAAAAAGCAGGGTTTTTAAGGAGGGAAGCAACACAGCAGGTTGCAGTTTAGAAATACTATGACAGCTGGGGCAGGCCTGCTGCGGGAAGGCTGGGAAGGAGGTGTGGGATGGGGCAATGGGGCAGAGCAGAGGCTCTATGAGAGCAACCCTGGCTCAGGCGCGCTTTCCTAGGAAGCACGGGGGCCACATACTCTTACAGACACTGTCCTTGCTCTTAAGTAACTATTTAGGCTGAGTAATGAGATGATCACACAAGTTATGACATCAGAGGGAGGCTGGCCAGTCATGAGCAGCTGCGAAACACAGACCCTCAAACCTCTCTCCCTTGAACGTGGCCACTATTCCAAAACACATCTCCATAACGAAGCCGCCCAGAGAGGTCTCATCCTTCCACAACCCAAGCATCCAGATTGTTAGCATTTTTTAAAAAAAATGTATGTATGTATGTATGTATGTATGTATGTACGTATGTATGTATGTTATAGTCAGCTCAGCCTGCCCTGGGAGTGGGGCTGGAGCAGCATGTGGTGCCTAAGCTCGCCTAAGCAGGCGCTTCAGATTACTGAGCTATCTCACCAGCCCACGTCAGCACTTTTTTTAAAAGACAGAATCTTATTATATAGTTCAGGCTGGCCTTGAACTTGCAACAGCCTAGGGTGGCTTCAAATGAGCAGCAGAACTCCTGCCTCAGCCTCCCAGTACTGGAATTATAGGTGTGCGACACCACCTGGCTAGCTTGTTAACACTGGTCACCGTGTGCCCTAGACCATGTCTGCTCTCCTCTAGGCCACAGGAAAGTGTCCATCCCATCAGTGGCTGCTCAGGGATGTGGTCTTGAGTTTCTTTTCTGGTCTTTCTCAGATGTCACCAGGATTCTTTCAGAGAACCTTAAGAGTAATGGCCAGCATAGCTACAGCACTTGCCTGACCATGGCAGGGACAAGCGGTCTATTAAGGCAACTTAGAGGAAAAGATGTTGTAGGCAGCAGGTCTCTAAAACTGCCCTGTGGACTTCATCCAGGAAGGGCACTGGCGAAGCACATTTCCACCCTGTGCTTGTGAAACCGGTGCTCAGCCCTTGCGCAAGGGGTCCCAAGTCTGTCACCAGCTAACAGACTCCAGGGCACTCACTCTGCAGCTGGTCAGATGGCCAGCAGCATGCTCAGTGCAAGTGCAGGAAGGTAGGATGGCGGAGGAAGCAGGAAAGACACAATGGAGGAACTCACTGCAGTGGGTCTGCAAGTCAGACCAGATGCCACCATCTTAGGCCTTTCCCCCGACACAAAACAAAGCAAAACAAAAACCAGAGACAGGAGGTCTCAAAGCATGATCGAGTACAGCAGCGAGGGGCCTTGGAATTGAAAAGGTCTGGAGGATGCTTCAAGTTCAGACAGCCTGGAAAAAGAGGGCAACCCTGGCAGAGGACAACGTGCTAACAGAAACATCTGGAGGGAATACGGAGGCGGCCTCTACCATCAGCAGGAGCCCGGTGCTGGCGCTGCCCAAGCACTGCCCTGACGTGTTTACACCTTCTGTACTACAGACCTATACCTTGGTACAGAAGTACCAAGACCTTTAAAGTAGAAACAAACTGAACAAGAAAAAGAGCTCTGTGTACGCTACGTATCCAGCGCTGAGGAACACCAACACACAGATGATGCCATCTGCATCTCACAGAACTGGGTCTCCAGGCAGTTCTGTTGCTGTGTGGGGTTTCACAGCTGAGTCATTGGAGGTCTCACCTCCCAGCCTCACACTGCCTCTAGCTTCTCCAGGCAGGTGGATCAGGAGCTCAGCCTCCTGCCACCCTGACTCTAGCCTTGACCCCACAATTTCAGTTCCTTCATTCCTGGGCCCTCAAGGACCTCAGTGGTGAGATGCTGACGATTATACCCCTCTAACTCCAGGACGACGAAGAGGGTTAAGTGACTTAACATCACAAACGCTCTTCTACGACAGTTCCCAGCACCGAGCAAGCACTGAAGTAAGTGAACTAAGATAGTTAATTTAACGGGATGTGGACCGGAGCACATAGCTCAACTTTCCAGGCCACTGTCGTCGACAGAGCTGGCCCTGGGATGTCCCCAGTCACGATGATGATTAAGAGAGATCTGGTATGCACAGCACAACAGACATCATTCCAACACACTATCTTATTTACAATCATCTTTTCTTTCACCTGAGCTGAGCATTGTTGAATGAACAGTCATCAGTGAAATTTGTATTTCATATATCAATCAATTTAGAAAAATGAATGTCAACTGAAAGAAAAATCTTGAAAATCCAGGGTGAAGTCATGGAAACTAAAAACACAGCCCAGGAATGACAGTGAAAAGACTTCCTTCACTGCCTAAGAACTGGACAAGCAGTGTCTCAGCAAATAAACTACCTGGCGGGTGTCCCAGTGGAAGCTGTGGTAAATGGGCCAACTGTCCTGGAGGGGGGTGGGGGCGGTGAGTCACTTGTTTGTGTTCTGGGCAGAAGGATGCTTCGGGTTTGGAAGGACTAAGGATTAAGCAGGGTATTTTCTCTTCTGTTTCAAACTTTCATTAATGTATCTTTGTACTGAATTAGAGACATTATAAGCTGGGAGTGGTGGCACATGCCCACAAGCTCAGCACTTGGAAGGCTAAGGTAGGAGGACTGCTGTGAGTTTCAGGCCAGTCTTGGCTACAAAGTGCATTCAAGGTCAACCTGATTTGCACAGCAAAACCCTGTTTAAAAAAAAAAAAAAAAGAAGTGATCTTACAGGTGAAGTGTATGCTTGGAAATGTTTTAATTTAAACCCCATCCAGGGAACATCTAACCTTTATGCGGTCAGGGTCCACATAGTGCTTTTTTTTCATGTCACATTCTTCAGAGGTGTAATTTAACTTGAGGATATAAAGGATCCACACTCCAAACACAAGCAACATACATCTGGAAGAAACATCAATCAGGTATAATAATGCAGTCATGCAACAGTAGGAAACAACTGTGAAGTATGTGGAAAGCAAATTCTAACAGAGCTTGCCTGCTATGTGACCTGCAAGTATAATCACCAAGGTCACCTCCGGGTAAAAAGAAGGCACTGTGTCCTGGCAACTTTTATTTCCAAAGGCATCGTAATAAAATCTAAATGACAATGTGGATTACTGAACTGAAAAATAAACAATTCACTTCTTTAGATTTTTTTTTTTTTTTTTTTGGTCTTTTGAGATAGGGTCTCACTATGCAGTTCAGACTGGCCTTGAGCTCACTTTTGTAGCCCAGGCTGGTCTTGAACTTGCACTGATCCTCCTGCCTCAGCCTCCTGAGTGCTGGGATTATAGGCGTGCGCCACCACGCCCAGCTCTTGCTTTATTATTATTTATAAACAAAAACAACAACAACAAAAATCCCACAAAACAAATAATATACTTGTAGTGTGTCTAAAGAATTTTACCTAGAAATGAGGCTGACTGAAGTGAGACAGCCCTACTCATCCTGAGGACCATCCAGAAAACCTGTCCTTTTCTTTTCTTTTCTTTTTTGAGAGAGGGTCTCACTATGCATTTCAGGCCAACCTGTGCTCAGGCACAGGTTTTGTAGCGCCCAGGCTGGTCTCAAACTCACAGTGATCTGCCTGTCTCAGCCTCCCCAGTGCTAGGATTACAGGCGTGTGCCACCACACCTGGTTCCAGGGAGCACAGTGCACCCAGGGATCCTGGGCCTACATGGCATGTAGGGCCAGGGATTGAACTCAGGTCCTTGTGCTTGGTAGGCAGGTGCTTATGCCTCTGAGCTATCTCCCATGTCCTTAAAGATCAGATAATTTTCACTTACATCATTGAGCACCCACGTGAACATGTATACATGGGATTTGGAGGAAGCAGCTGAGGATGGTGATGGCTCCAACAATCTCATTTTTATTAAGCTCCCCAAGTGATGAGAACTGAAGGTTAAAAAAATGTTTAAACCTCAGTTTAAGAACCACTGCTGTAAATGTCTTATGTTCTCGGAGAGCAAAAAGGCAAAGAGTAACTGTAAGGGGAATATAATAAGCTTTCTAAAGAAAGGGCAGTTTTAAAAATAAAGCAACTACCATAACGTACTGCCTATAACTCATGCTAAATACTGCAGATTTGAGGAGGAGGAGGAACATGTCAGGGAGTGTGGGTAGGAGTAGACTCGCGACTTCTGGCTGGGCATGGGGGTGCCCACCTATAACCCTAGCACTCAGGAGCTGAGGCAGGAGGATTGCTAGGAGTCTAAGGCCAGCCTGGATGACATAGGGAGACCTTGTCTCAACCCCAACTCCCCCATAAAAACATGGTGAGTTCTCAACAGCTCTCCACAAAAACCTGGACACACATCTTGATTCTTCCCTGGGAGTGAGCACACCGCACTGCTACGTGAACAGAATGCAGCCACTTACTCATAAAAGTGGGTTGCCTGAGTGGGGAAGAGACACATGCACATGTATACACAGAGCATTTCTGATATGCGCAAGCGGCTGCTAGCCTCTCTAAGAGTGAAAGGGACATCTGGGGATGGGGGTGCACACCTATAATAACCCCAGCACTCAAGAGACAGACGCAGGAAGACTGCTGCAAGGGCGAGAGCAGCCCTGGCTGCCTAGTGAGTTCAAGGTCAGCCTGAACTACGGCCTTGTCTCAAAAAACAACAAAATAAAATAGAATAAAATAAAAAGGAAATAAAAAAGAGCAGAAAAGAAATGTGGCCGGGCATGGTGGCTCACACCTGTAATCCCAGCACTTGGGAGGCTGAGGCAGGAGGATCGGTGCAAGTTCAAGACCAGCCTGGGCTACAAAAGTGAGCTCAAGGCCAGCCTCAACTGCATAGTGAGATCTTGTCTCAAAAAAACTAAAAAAAAAAAGAAATGTGCAAGTGGTGGGCACATGCCTGTAATCAAAGCACTCTGGGAGGCTGAGGTGGGAGGACTGCAAGTTCAAGTCCAGCCTGGGCAACTTAGTAAAAATATATCAAATTTTATAAAAAGGGCTGGGAATGTAGCTCAGGGCAAAGGTCGTGGGTTCAATTCCCAGCAGTACCCTCATCCCAAAGCATACACCAGAAAGATGGAAGGAAGATATTTCACTAAGTCCCTTAAATAGCTCAGCAATTTTGAGTTTTGAAAAATCAGTAGCACCTTTTCATCTCTTCAGCCTTGGGTGTTTTTTGTGTAGTGCATGTACTACAAAAGCTAAAGAAAATGGTGCAAGCCCGGCATCCACAGCCCATGGCCTGCACTCGTGTACCCTGGCACGAGTCTCTGTGTCTATGCCACCAACAGATGGGGCCCAGGTCTAGCCTCTCTGAGCCACATAATTGGCATCCAACATCGTGCCAGGCAGGCTGCAGACCTCCATGAATGCTGGCCGGGTGCTACACGGAGGTCTTTATTCCCATGTGTTTCCTGATATTTTCCTTCTATATTTCCTGAATTAGAAAAGTAAAGTCTGGGACTAGATGCTGGGGTTGGATTTCTACCTTTTCTTCCTAAAGATTTTTGATATTGAGACATTTTTTGAATTTTCAACTTAGTTTGGCTGGCATTTAAAAAAAAAAAAAACCTGACAAGTTCCTCTGCTATTTCTACAATTTATTAGAATATGAGGGTGACCTACCTGGCTGAGACATTCATCATCTTCACTATTTAATGGTATTTAAGTGTTTTGAGAGATGTCAATCATGTTTATAGATTAGCCTAAAATAGCTAAAGGAAAAAGTTCCCTTTTAGTAAATAGAGACAGGAAGGACACAGAGCTGTTGGCTGCTCTCCTGGGGATCCTGGCTCAGGCACAGAGATGGGGCATGCACAGCCCTTCCTCTGTGTGCTCAATCTTTCCAGGCTATGCCTGCAGATGGTCCTCTGACCAAATATCTTGTTCAGCACCTGCCAGTGCAGGGCTCTTGGTAAACTTTTGTTGAGATTCTGCACCACTGACCTACCGAGGGGTGATCTCAGGGCCCCAAAGCTGGTACGTACTTGAGGATGTCTTTTAACAACAAGCTGGGTCTTCTCATCTTTTCCTCAACATAGGTGTACCATTCCAGGGAAGGCCTTGAGCAATTCCTTCTCAGTCTCACAGCGCTACAGTCATTTGGCATTGCTGCAAAGAGATGGGGAGAGGGCAGTGAGGGAAGAAGAGGGAAGCCTTAGGTGAGTGTGCTTTTAGGAGAGACTTCAATGTGATGCAACTATAACATGGGCTACTACTTGGAAATGAAACATCTTCTTTTTTTGATATTTGTGATACTGGCGATCAAACCTAGGGTCTAGTGCATGCTAGGCAAGTGCTCTACCACTGAGCCACATTCTTAGCTGAAGAATGAATTCCAGATACACATGTCTTGGATGAAACTAAAAGGGATTATGCTGAGCCGAACTAAAAGCTTACATATTATACAATTCCTAGCATTCTTGAAATGACAAAGTTATGGGAATGGAGAAGAGACTAGTAGGTGGCAGGGGTTATAAAAAGGAGGTGTGGCCACAGAAGGACATCATGCGAGATCCTGTGGTAATGGAAATGTTTCCCATAGCTTGACTGCATGCATGGTGGCACTTCAGTTGGGACTAGAGTTTTTGCAAGAGGCTACCCCTACAGGAAATTAAGATTAAGGGATACAGAAGACTTCCCTAAGTGGTTTCTTACAATTGCATATAACTCTATCTAATTTTTTGGAAGTCCAGGAAAAAGAGCTGAGACAAGATTAGCTTTCAACTGGTAACTCAAATCTGGGAGATGGGTCCATGGGGTTTACTCAATGATTTGCTCCATTTTTGTTTATATTTGAAATTTTCCATGATAAAAAGGTTTAGAAAGAGTTGTATCAAAGACAAGTAGGCATGGTTGTGCATGCCTACCATCCCAGTACTTGGGAAGCTGAGGCAGGAGGATTGCCAGATAAAAGGTCAACCTAGGAATACTGAGCTCAAGACCAGCCTGAACTACAGAGGGAGATGCTATCTTCAAAAGAAAAGAATTGGGGGGCCTGGTGGAATGGCTCAGTGGTGTAAAGCACCTGCTTGGGAAAGCTTGGGCAGCTTCAGGGACCGCGGTTCGATCCCAGGCACCACATGCTGCACCAGCCCTGCCCTCAGGGCGCGGGCTGAGCCGGCCATAAAAATGAGTGAATAAACAAATAAAGGTTCTGAAACAAGAAAAAAAAAAAAAAGAAAAGAATTGGGCCCAGCAGGATGGCTCAGTGGTCTAAAGTGCCAGCTTAGGTGGTGCAGGGACCGCGGTTCGATCCCCAGCACCACAATGCTGAGCCAGCCCTGCCCTGAGGGCAGGTGGTGGAGCTGGCCATAAAAACAAACAAACAAAAGTTCTGAAACAAGAAAAAAAAAATTCTTAAAAAAAAAAAAGAAAATAATTTTCCTTTAAAACCATATACTCATGGTGTATTTACTTTAATTTTTCTTCCCTCAGGTCAAAGGATTAAACCCAAAGTCTCCTAAAAGCCAGGCCAGCTTTTGCACTGGGCTATACTCCTGACTCCTACTTATGCATCTTCTTTTAAAAATTTTTTTATTTTTCAAATTATTATTATTCTTAATTTTTTTATTTTTTTATTTTATTTTTTCTTGTTTCAGAACTTTTGTTTGTTTGTTTATTTTTATGGCCGGCTCAGCTTGCCCTGAGGGCAGGGCTGGCGCAGCATGTGGTGCCAGGGATCCAACCGTGGTCCCTGCAGCCACCTAAGCTTTCCTAAGCAGTCACTTTAGACCACTAAGCTAACCTGCTGGGCCCCCTAAATAATAATAATAATAATAATAATAATAATAATTTTTGTATTATGGCTGGCTCAGCCCACCATGGGGGTGGGGCTGGTGCAGCATGTGGTGCCAGGGATCAAATTGCTGTCCCTGTGATTGCCTAAGCTTTCCTAAGCAGGAGCTTTAGAGCACTGAACCATCTTGCTGGCCCCTATTTCTTTTTTTTTTTTTGGTGGTACCAGGGATTGAACTCAGGACCTTGCATTTGCCAGGCAAGCACATATTCCACTAAGCTATCTCCCTGACCTAGAGGATGATGAAGATGAGGAGAAAAAAGAGGAGGCTGAAGTAAAACCAGAATTAAAAATTTCAGAAAAGCAAAAATAGCAGAGAAGATAAAAGAGAAAGAATGGCAATAGAAGAAAAGGCAAGAAGAAATTAAAAAGAGGTTAGAAGAACCTGAAGAACCTAAAGCACTAACACCAGAAGAATAATCAGTAGATAGGCCCAGCAGGATGGCTCAGTGGTCTAAAGCTCCTGCTTAGGAAAGCTTAGGTGGCTGCAGGGACCGCGGTTTGATCCCTGGCACCACATGCTGCGCCAGCCCTGCCCTCAGGGCAGGCTGAGCCGGACATAAAAATAAATAAACAAACAAAAGTTCTGAAACAATAAAAAAAATTAAATTAAATTAAAAAAATAATCAGCAGATAAACTGCGGCTAAAGAGATTACAGAAGAGTCAGACCTTGAATTAGCAAAGGAAACTTTTGGTGTCAGTATTACAGTTCATGGAATACATGTTATGAATCCATCATCAAGAGATGATTTCAGAGTTTGGAAAGATAAAAATACAAAGTATGAACGTCACTATATCATGCATGTGTGTATTTCTTTGGGAATTGACAACTTTTTGAAAAATATTACCAATTCATTCACTGTGCTTTGCCGTGAAAAACAGAAGAAAAGCAAAAGCAAAGCCAAAAAGAAGAAAGGTGTGGTTCCTGGAGGGGAATTAAAGGACACCATGAAAGATAATCTGGCAGATTAGGGTGGTTATGATGGAGGACGTGTACAAGACTATGAAGACTTCAAGTGTTGTTTTGTCTTCTGGTGTCTTCTTTCTTTCTTTTGGCCACAATCCCTTCAACATGTAGCTCAACTTCCTTTCCTTTCAGTTTGGCCAAATGCTATAATCAGAAGTGCAGCAGTGTCTTTTGTGCTGGTTATTTGAACCCTTGACACTTAGGTGCTAATGTGCTAATGAGGGAACTTGGATCTTAATGCCAAGGGGTTCAATTTGGAAATCCCAATTACTACTAAATCATAGTTGAAAAACAGATTTAATAATGCCACTGTTGCTGATTTCACAGCAGCATTCACTACACTGGAAACAAAGATTGTAACATGACAAAAAATTTAGTATTTACCAGCACCATACAGTAATACAGACTTAACATACGTCCTTGGGGCCTGGCGGGATGGCTCAGTGGTCTAAAGTGCCTCCTTGGGGAAGCTTGGGCAGCTTCAGGGACCACAGTTCAATCCCCAGCACCACATGCTGCGCCAGCCCTGCCCTCAGGGCGGGCTGAGCCAGCCATGAAAAGGAGTGAATAAACAAACAAAGGTTCTGAAACAAGAATAAAAATAATAAATAAAATTTAAAAAATAATTACACCTTTAAAAAAAAAAACAAAAAAAAACAAAAAAAAAACATACGTCCTTGAACTACTTCATAACTTGTTAAGAAAAGTGGGCTGTAGTAAGGGCATGTGGTGTGCACCTAGTATTAAAATTGCTTTGTCTTAAAAAAAGAAAATTTTTATTATGGTCTTGATGAAGAAATGTAAAGGCAAGATTGAGCTCTTGATCCATTTGTAGAATACTTAGCTTTAACAAAATTAAACATAACCTATTAAGGAACCCCAAGATAGTGGAGTGGTATGCAGCAAAGAAAGAGCTTCTCTGAGTGTCAGTGTCGAGATACAGGAATATAACATTGTGAGCAAGACAAGGAGGAGAGAAGGGGATCCCCTGGACCCAGAAGGGTGTGAGGTGTGATTTAAAACCCATGAAAAGAGTACAGAGAAACTTTCATGAAGAAAGAGGAGGTAGCCGGCAGCAGCTTCTCCCTAAGATGAGATTCACAGCACAAGAGGAGCTGTTCAAAGCTGTGAGCACATGGTGACTGCTGGTGAGCCCAGAGACCTCCATGGAGAAATGTAGCAGTGGATGTGAAGGAATACACTAGCTGGCAGTGCATGCTGAGGGCTGTTGTCTTGTGCAAGACAGTGATTGGCTGACAGTCATCTTGAAGAGGGGCCAAATGAGCACAGAACTCAGAGCATCTGCTGGTTCCATCTAGCAGCTCCCAGTTGGGCTCAGGTCCATGGAAGGTACGTTGACAGCTGCAGACCCATGAGTCTGGTCTTGGCCAGAAGGTGCAGAATCCCACTAAAATGCTACTGCTGCCTCACTAGGATTAATCAGTGTGGATTACAGCAGATACAGACAGAAAAATAAAGAGGCACTTAAAATTATAGATGCCATGAATACTCAGCATAGGAAAGAAATGAAATCTATCAGGCTGATTCAAGCACATACTTAGGAGAATAAAAATTCACTGAAAGTATCTGCAACAGATTATGCCAACATGAGGACAGGATCTCAGATATAGAAGACAGACTGCAATTAACAATCATATAAAGACAAATTTCTTAAAAATAGCAAGGGATCATGAGAAATCAATACAACAATTGCTATATGAATTATGTTAAGATGAATTGGCATCAATGGAAAAGCAAGAGACAGCATAAATGATTTTATTTTATTTTTAATTTATTTTATTTTTCTTGTTTCAGAACTTTTTGTTTATTTATTTATTTTTATGGCTGGCTCAGCCTGCCCCAAGGGCAAGGCTGGCGCAGCATGTGGTGCTGGGGATCGAACCGCGGTCCCTGCAGACACCCAAGCTTTCCTAAGCAGGCACTTTAGACCACTGAGCAATCCTGCCGGCCCCACATAAATGATTTTAAAACAACTATATGTAATGACAGGAAGCTTCCCTGGTAGAGAAAATGAATTTGACACACAGTTAAACAGAGGCATATAGAATTGCAATTGGCCACAGTTAAAAAAAACATAAACAAAAACCTATAGCCAGGCATATCATAACAAAGATTCCAGAAATTTAACACAAGAACAGAATCTTAAAAGCTGTTAGGTAAAAGAAAAAAAAAATTGCCGGGCATGGTGGTGCACTCCTATAATCCCAGCACTTGGGAGGCTGAGACAGGAGCATCAGTGCAAATTTGAGACCAACCTGGGCTACAAAAGTGAGCTCAAGGCCAGCCTGAACTGCATAGTGAGACCCTGTCTCAAAAAAAAAAAAAAAAAAAAAAAAAAAATCACATGTAAAAGCTCATCAAAATCTCAGCTGATTTCTTAGCATAAGCATCGTGGAGAAGCATTTTATGGAAGACTGCCTGGGTGATGCTCTTTGAAAGAAAAGTAGTTGTCCCCATTTGGGCTGTGCCTGACCTTATTTCCATGTATTGATAGGTACAGAACTGGCTAGGACTTTTCCTTATCCTTTCAATTGGCTTTAAACAATGCATATTGGTTTAGCTGAGGTGCTGGTGGTAGTCTTTGAAGATATCAGGTGTGTTTCCCTAGTAACTCACACTTGCTGCTCATTAATATGAGTCAGGTCAAGACAGAATGAAGAGCCAGTGCTCCATGCTGTTGGCTGGACAAAGCCTTGAGATAGAGGCTGTGACTTCCTGGTGCTTGAAAGATTACACATCAGAACTGAAGCACCAGACCCCAAAACATTAGATACTATCTCAGTATTATAATGTAAATTATTTTTTCTGCATATCCTTCTCCACATACCACAGAGGTAAATGCAGGCCTCCTATCTAGCCCAGCTCACAGTATTCACTCACTTCCTGCAATTTTCAGTCATTTATCCTCAAGCCACTCCACCTTGATGATTGAATAAAACCCGGGTTCAGTCCTGGGGCAAGGCCTTTGTTCCAGATAGCCATCATTATGGCTGTACTATGGGGACCCTTGGCTCCCCATAATTATAAATAGGCTTTAGTGTCTTTATTTTTATCATGGGTTGCACCAGAATGGTAGGTTGGAATTAACTTGGTGGGATTCCAATAATGTATCTGGGATTACAAATATAAACTTCTTGAACTGAGACAAGGACCAAAAAGGGCTCTGTACAATTTGAAGTGAAGTATTTAAAGTTCTAAAGGAAAACAACCTTCAACTCAGGTTAATATGCCCCACAAAACTATCACTTAAAACTTATGGAGAAAAAATACTTCCACAACAAAGAACATCTGAGCAAATTTATGACAACCAAACCAGTACTCCAAAATGCTTTGAAGGACATTATAGAAAGAGATAACAAACTACAACTCCATGAACTCTAACAGAAAGACTCCACCAGGCAAGGCAAACAACCAGAGGGAAGGGAAAAAAGAAAGAGAGCTCACAACAGGAAAATAATATGACAAGGATAAATCAATACCTATCAGTTATAACCATCAATATTTTTTCTTTTTCCCTTTTTAAAATTATTATGCACAATAGTTAATACATTGCATAATGTTGTCTTCATCACAGTTGTTCAGAGTGTAACATGCAGACATGATTTCTTGTCTAAACATCATTAGTACAGATCTTTTCATTGCACAAAGAGAAAGTAGCTGTATATTTAGTCCAATAGTCCATAACAGTAGTGGATTATCAGCTCATCTGGCATCATCAGGGGCTGTTGACTTGGGCCTTTCACAACTCAGCATATTAATATGCCTTTCCTTTTTATACCTTGTGGTTAGACTTTTATTTATTTTTTATTTTTTGTCTTTTTGAGACAGGGTCTTGCTATGCAGTTCAGGCTGGCCTTGGGCTCACTTTTGTGGCCCAGGCTGATCTCGAACTCACACCGATCTTCCTGCCTCAGCTTCCCAAGTGCTGGGATTACAGGTGTGCACCACCATGCCCAGCATGGTTAGACTTTTCTGCTGGATGGTTAAGACCAAGATAAGGCAAGACCTATGTTACAAAAAAAATATGTAACTTTTGTATGTGACAAGGTCAGTCAGGTCCCCTTAAGGTTTACTCTGGAACCATGTACTATGAGCCATCAATATTAATAGCCTGAATTCACCAATCAAAAGACACTGACTGGTAGAATGGATTAAGAAGCAAGATCCAATATGCTGCACACAAGAAACACATTTAATTCAAAAGGAAATTCACAGATTGAAAGTCAAAGGATAGAAAACAATATTCTATGTAACAGGAATCCAGAAAAAGCAGAGGTAAACATTCTGTTTGAAGAGAAAGTAAATTTCAGGCCCGGACTTATTAAGAGATAAAGAAGGTCACTACATCCTTGTAAAGGTAACAATCCAAGGGGAAGAGATAACAATCATAAATACATATGCAACGATTTCCAGTGCACCCAACTATATACAACAAATATTATCAGGCATGAAAAGCCAGAGTTTGATCTTCAGTGAAATACTGATGATAATATAACACACTGAAACTTATGGGAAACAATGAAAGCAATCCTAAGAGGAAATTTTATAGTAGTAAATATTTATATCAGAAAAACAAAGCAAGTGCTTTTAAACACCTTAACGGTAAAATTCAAACTGCTAGAAAATGTAGAGCAGGGTAAGCCAAAAGCTCCGATGAGGGAGGATATTATAAAGATCAGAGCAAAGATTAATACACTGGAGGCTAAAAAAAATATGAAGAATCAGTGAATTGGAAGAGATGGTTCTTTGAAAGATTAAATAAGATTGACAAACTCTCATCCAACAAAGGAAAGAAAAGATTCAGGGGGCCTGGCGGGATGGCTCAGTGGTCTAAAGCGCCTGCTTGGGGAAGCTTGGGTGGCTTCAGGGACTGCAGTTCAATCCCCGGCACCACATGCTGCGCCAGCCCTGCCCTTGGGGTGGGCTGAGCCAGCCATAAAAAAAATGAGTCAATAAACAAAGGTTCTGAAACAAGAATAAAAAAAAAAAAAAAAAAAAGATTCAAATTCAAGCAATTAGGAATGAAAAGGGCAAAACCACAACATATCCTGCAGAAATCCAGAAGAGCATCTGTACCTACTTTGAAAACTTGTATTTTAACACAATGGAAAATCCAGAAGAAATGGAAAGATTCCTAGATACATATGAATTACCAAAGCTGAACCAAGATGATACAAAAATCTTAAATAAGCCAATATCAATCAATGAGATAAAAAATTAAAAACTTACCAACAAAGGAAAGCCCAAGCCCTAAGGATTTACTGCTGAGTTATACAAGAAATTTAGGGAAGAACTAAAACCATAACTTCTCAAACTCTTTAATGAGGTTGAAGAGGAAGTAGCACTCTTGAATTCATTCCTGGAAGCAAACACTATTACCCTGATACCAAAACCAGAGAAGGACTCAATAAAGAAGAGATTTATAGGCAATCTCCTTAGTGAAACACAGATGTAAAAATCTTCAAGAAGATACTGGTAAATGATGCAGAAAATCATCAAGAAGATTACATGCCATGATCAAGTGGGATTCATTGCAGGAATGCAGGGATCATTCAACATATGTAAATCAATAAATATAATACGTCAAATTGGAAGAACCAAGGACAAGGACAAAAATCATATGATCATCTCATCAGACACAAAACAAAACAAAAAAATTTTCACAAAGTCCAGCACATATTTATGATAATAACCCTACAGAAAGTTGAAATAGATGGTATTTTCTTAGAGACTTTTAGCAATTTTATTTACTTATAGGCAAGGCCTCACTGTGTGGTCCAGGTCGGCCTTGAACCCACTCTGCAGCACAGGCTGGTCTTCTCAAACTCATTGCAATTCTCCTGTCTCAGCCCCCTCAGTGCAGGGATTACAGGCATGAGTCACTTCACCCAGGGAAATAAATGGGTGCTTATCTCAATCTGAAAAAAGCCATATATGACAAACCAATAGCCAACATCATATTAAATGGATAAAAATTGAACATTTCTCTCTAAAATTATGAACAAGACAAGGATGTCCACTGTCTCCACTCTTATTCAATACAGTCCTGGGAATGTTGGTCAGAGCAATTAGACTGGAGAAAGAAATAGAAGGAATCATGGTAAGAAAGGAAGAAGCTAAATTAGTTGAAGGTAACATGATACTCTACATTGAAGATTCCAAAATCACCACTAAAAAACTGTTAGATTTGATAACCAAATTCAGTAGGATAGCTGGATAGAAAGTTAACAATTAAAAGCAATAGCCTTCCTGTACGTAAATAACACAAACATTGAGAGAGAAATTAGGGAAACAATGCCTTATTCAACAGCATAAAAAAAAAAAAACCAATTAAATATCTAGGAATCAATCTAATGAAGGATGCAGAAGACCTTTACATTGAAAACTATAATATCCTGAAAAAGGAGACTGAAGAGGATATCAGAAGATGGAAATATATCTCTTGCTCTTGGGTAGGAAGAACCAATATAGTGAAAATGACTAAACTTCCAAAACTGTTATACAGATATAATGTAATTCCAATAAAAGTTCCAGTAGTATATCTGACATAATTGGAGAAAACAATACTAAAATTCATTTAGAACCAGAAGAAAACTACAAGAGCAAAGGCAATTCTGGGCAACAAAGGCAAAGCATGGGGCATCACAATCTCAGACTTGAAATTATACAATAAAGCTACTGCAATAAAAACAGCATGGTACTAGAAAAATTAAAGCCCCCACAGGCCCAAAGATCAAGAGAACAGATTAAAATATGAAGAAACAACTCCAGACATACTCAGCCATCTTATCTTTAACAAAGGTGCCAAACATAGTCACTGTAGCCTCTTTAATAAATGGTGCTGGAAAAACTGACTCTACACATGCCAAAGACTAAAATTGGGCTCATATTTTTTACCATTCACTAAATTAAATTCAAAAGGGATCAAAGATCTAAATATTGGGGCTGGTGAGATAGCTCAGTGGTCTAAAGCACCTGCCTAGGCAACCACAGGGACTGCAGTTCGATCCCCGGCACCACATGCTGTGCTAGTCCCACTCCTAGGGCAGGCTGAGCCAGCCATAATATAAATAAATAAATAAATAAATAAATAAATATTTAAAAAACTCTAAATATTAAAAAAGAAACATTAAATCAGCTGGAAGATACAACAAGTAAAACTCTGGAAGACATTGGTGTAAATATTTTATGAATAAAACCCTGATAACATAGAAACTATCACAAAAAAAATCAATAACTGAGATTTCATCTTGCTTTTGCACAGCAAGAAAAACCACCAACAGGGTGAGGAGAAAACACAAAATTTGCAAAAAAAAAAAAAAAAGTTGGATAACTAAGGAGAACAAATAAAGAACTAAAAACAAACAAACAAAAAAAAACCCAGTCCTTCCAAATTTAAGTCCCAACCCCAAAATAGGCATCTGAGATGAATGCACATTTCTCAGATGAAGAAATACAAACAGCAAATAAAGATATGAAAAAAATGTTCAACATTACTGGTCACTCAAGAAATGCAAATTAAAAAAGCACTGAGATTCCATCTCACCCCAGAAAGAATGGCTATTATCAAGAAATCAACCAACAACAAATGCTGGCAGGGCTGTGGGGAGAAAGGAAACCTTCTCCACTGCTGGTGGAAATGCAGCCTCAAGCAACTACTGTGGAAATCAGTGTGGCAATTTCTCAAAAAAACTAGGATTGGAGGTCTCATTTGAGCCTGCTATCTAGATATCTTCCTAGAACAATTAAAAACATCATACCACAGTGATATAATAAGTGCATTCACATTTACAGCAGCACAATTTGCAACAGCTGTATCTTGGAAATAACCCAAATATCCATCCATCAAGGAATGAATAAACCAAGATGTGGTCTCTTCATACAAAGAGGTACTACTCAGTCATGAAGGATAAACTGGAGACTTTCATGGGTAAACAGACACAACTGGAGACCATGCTCATAAGTGAAATAAACCAGACACACACATGTAAACATATTGTCTCCCTACAATGCGAAGCTGAAAGAATAAGATCCAAAATGCCTAAGATACTGTAAAATGGGAGGAAACTTCAAAATGGGGGAATGGAAAAGATAATCCATTAAAGACAAAAACAGAACGGCTGCCTCAAAGCAGTACCCGAAGAACTGTCACAAGAACATATGAATAATTACTGGTGTAGGGTTGGTAGGATACTAATCTTTACTGGAAGGAATACACATGATAAAAACACCTGCTTCACCGGGTTGCTGCCTGCACCCAAAGGACGCATCTACGTAAGCAGAGAAGCTCAGGATTCCAGCCGTTATTCTTTTACTCCCAATTCTGTGCTCTTCCTGCTGTGCGCTGCTTAGGAAAAAGCGGGCCTGGAACAACAGGTGGTGTGTATGTGTGTACATGTCTAAATGGTGGGAGCCATCTGGGGGTGCAGCAATGACCTGGATGGCCAGAAAGCGTGGGGTGAGGGGAGGCAAGCCAGCACTGTAGTTTTGGTGATGGCTTCTGGCCAGAGGCTCGCAGCTCAGTTCTCTTCTTCACTGCAGATCTGTCCCCACTGTAATCTAGCGAGTGACTAACACGGGCAGGAGACTGGCCCCTGCCTCCAGGTGTGCTACCTGGGTAGGGGCCCTGCTTCTGGGCTCCCTGAGGCTCCTGGGGGAGCCCTGACCCCACCAGGGTTCTCTTCTAGAACAAGGGCTTAGGTTCTAGGGCCAAAACCTGGAAGAGTATATGTATCAAGGACAAACCTAATAAGGAACCCTTGAGGAATTTCTTCAGGGTGGGGGACACAAAAGCCCCCCCCCAAGCCCCTGGTGCCAATCCTGTGGGCCTCAGGGAAGATGGCACAGCAGGGGAGGGGAAGAACTTCT
Organism: Myocastor coypus; assembly: GCA_004027025.1. Taxonomy (NCBI): domain Eukaryota; kingdom Metazoa; phylum Chordata; class Mammalia; order Rodentia; family Myocastoridae; genus Myocastor; species Myocastor coypus. The sequence goes on from PVJA010029515.1 coordinate 24,116, forward strand.
GGCTCTGGACTGCCAGGATAGGATGAGACCAGAGGACTGGAGGGTGGAGCCCTCTGCCCAGAAGAGGAAGAGGAAACTTGATGGCCATAGAGTCAGTTCAGTCTTGCTGGGTCACAAAGACCTGTGAGCTACCAAGTCACTAGTTCCAGGAACAGCAGAAAATGCAGGGTTGAGGCCACCATGGGGGGCCTACACTGGAGCCAGGTAGGGGTCTATTTTCCCTCAGCACAGGAAGTCTCGGGCAGCAGCTGTGACGTCTCAGAGTCCCCAGTTCCTGTCATCTTCTGCTCTTTCGGCCTTCACACACAGCTCACCTCCAATCCATCTTCTAGGCAGTGAGGAGATGAGGGAGAGATAGGGAGGAACTAGCAGTCCCTGCATCAGGAGAGGAAAACTTTTCCCAGGGACCCTGCCAGTTCCATTTGTATCTTTGGTCAGAACTATCTGGGCTACTTCCAACTATGGCTGGGTTTTTTTTTGTTGTTGTTGTTTTGTTTTTGTTTTGTTGTTTTTTAAGCTAGGGAGACTGATTCTTCAAATGAAAAGAGAGTTCTGCTAGAAAGGGGAGGAGCCTTTATCAGGCTTCAGTAGGGTAAGCCACAGCCAGGCATAAGGCCAAGCCGACGAGGAAAATGGTCAAAGCTACTCTGAAAAAAGATACCTTCAAGTGGGGATGCAGTGCAGACTCAATCCTGGCAAATGCACCCTGAAAGAGCTTGCAGGTAAGAAAAGGAAACACTAAGAAAAATGTGTAACTGTGACATGAGAATTTCAGGTATAACATTAAAATTCCAATTTCATTTTTTAAAGAGAGAGGCTTGTTGTGTAGTCCAGGCTGGCCTTGAACTCATGGCAGTTCTCCTGCCTCAACCTCCTGAGTACTGGGATTACAGGCATGTGCCACCACATCCAGCTGAAATTTTAATTATTTAAGAAAGCAGCACACCAGTTTGTTCTTTCTTTCTTCCTTTGGTACAGGGTCTTGCTATGCAGCTCAGACTTGTAGTGATTCTCCTCTCTCAGCCTTCCCAGCACTGGGATTACAGGCATGTGCCACCACACCTGGTTTTGGTGGCTAGCTCAGCTCAGGACTGGCATGGCATGTGGTACCTGGGATTGAACCCAGGTCCCTGCACTTACCAGGCAGGTGCTTAGCCCACCAAGCTATCTCCCTGGCCTAACACTCCAGCTCTTAAACAAAATGAATCTTATATTCTTTATCTAAAAAAAGTAATGCAGATGTCCTCACGGAGTAAGTTCAAAAGGGGCAATGTGAAAGTTTTGTTCATTCCTCCATTGTGCAGTATCAGGACACAGACACAATGACAAACTGAGCCCAACTTTTTGAAAACCCAGGGGACAAGGAAATGATAACAGGAGGGCAGTGAGAGCTGTGTGGAAGCAGGGGTGCTCGGCAGTGTGTGCCTGACTCCCAGCCAAACATGGAAAGGTGCCTCACCCCCTTCACAGGCACAAGGACAAGACAGGTGGCTTGGGGTGGAGGCCTTATGACCCTGTCATCTGCCACAATAGGGATGGACCTGGCCGATGTTATGCTAAGGGATGCAAGCCAGCTACAGTAGGACAAATGCTGCATATTACCACTTATATATGGAATTAAAAGACAATGCTCAAAGCCAGAGCTGGAGAATCACAGTGGTAGTAACCATGGTGTAAGTGGGGCGGCGTAGGGAGGACAAGGGCAATGGCTGGTCACAGGATAAAAATCAGCAAGTTTAGAGAGCTAATACACAACATGAGAACTAAGGGCAGCACATTTTATTAGGGATCGTTAAATACACACCTGTTAGCTTGCTGCTGTTGATACACTGTGTCAACTTGAGTCTAGAAGCTTCCCTAAGTAACTCAGCCTTTCTGCATCCTGGGGAAAGAAGGACATTCCTCCCTCACTGCTCTAGGGTGTTGTTCATTGTGTCAACCAGACAAGTTCAAAAACATCGACTAAGTGATTCAGCAAAGGGACAGAGTCCTGACTTCCAAACATCCTTGGCCTGTACCTGTGCAAGAGGAGGACCCAGAGACAGTGTGAGTGCAACACCCCTTGGGCGGGGGCACCTGCTTACAATACAAAGGAGGAAAACAGGCTTGTTCTCCCTTTTGCTCGTGTTGTCTTTGCCATCTTCTGCTGCCTTGAACTGGCGCCCCTGTGCCGTGTCACCCTGCCTTGGAGCCAGCTGATTATGGGCTGAAATCTCCACAAACTGTAAGACAAACTTTTCTTTCCTTAATTTCAGATGTCCAGTACTATGCCTCAGCAACAAGAGAAAAATAATCAAGACATAGCTTGCCTCCAAAATGTATCATCAACCTATACTAGCTGTCTTACAATCAGTATGTAATCTTAAGCATCAAATGTACGTAATAAATTGCTCAACAGCATACCAGGTCCTACCCCATATCTGTAGCTTGTGGGATTCAACTGAGGAGCTACTTTTTTTTTTTTTTTTTTTTT